>WEIS01005091.1:12511-35338 GCA_013389965.1 Todus mexicanus | reverse complement strand
ATATTGAAATTGTTCCGTAGCTTGAATTTTCAAGCAAAACATATGCAATGAATAAAATCTAGTTACTAGAATGTTCATAGATCCCACCATCAGGAATTTTATCTGCATTTTTTAATTGCTTGGTAAAATAGGAGAGGAGAAAAGAAAATTAAATTTGTAATAAAGTGATGAAATTGTAACACTATATATGTGGGGCACTTGTGCTGAAGCAGAATTCAGCTCTGGTTTAACTGAGTTACACAGTTTAGGACTCATGTGGCACGACAGAATTTTATAGGGGAAAATTATGCAGTATAGGCCTTTACCTAATCAACTTCTGTTAGGTCTCTGCTGCCTTCACAGATTTAATATGCCTCATGTCAAAATTAATGAACATACTTCATAATCCAGCTTTCCCAAACCTCTGCAATATTAAACCACGTGGTATGGTAGGGGGTTTTTGTTTGTTTGTATTAAAATCCCAAAGAACCTCGTAATGAAATTGCAAGTTTAAAAAGAGAGGAAAAAAATGACAAGTAAAAGCATTTTTAAGCTGTTGTAGAATGCAGAGCTGATATTGAACTGAGTTGTAAAATATACGTGATTGGTAGAATAGGAATCAAAATTAGAATGAGCTAGGTTTGCCTATTTTAATAAGTTGGTCCTTCCCAGAGTTTTTTTTTCTATCTGCATTGTTGGGATGGAATTTTTTAATGTATCTAAGTCACTTTTTCTGTTTTCTTTTTTTCTTTTTCTTCTCTATTTAGGAAAATTCCTCCTGCGGCAGACAGTCCCATGCCTTCTCCAGCAGCACACGTCTCCACTCCTTTTCCAGCATCAGTCTTACAACCTTTCAGCAACCCCAGTGCGGTGTATATTCCTTCAACACCTATCAGTTCCAGAATCACTTCTTCTTCTTACATAATGACATCAGCCATGTTATCAAACGCAGCCTTTGTAACAACGTCAGATACGAATTCCATTGTGTCACACACTACAGCTTTTCCTCATGTGGCTGCCAGCCTAAGTATCATGGACTCAACTTTCAAGGCGCCATCAGCTGTGTCACCAGTGCCAGCAGTCATCCCTTCCCCATCCCACAAGCCATCCAAAACAAAAACCAGCAAATCCTCAAAAGTGAAAGACCTGTCATCTCGGAGTGATGAGTCTTCAAGTAACAAAAAGAAAAAGCCGCAGTCATCGTCGTCGTCATCATCGTCATCGTTATCTTTACAGACATCTTCCTCATCTTCATTTTCAGGGTCCCACAAAAAGAACTGTGTCCTGAACCCCAGTTCAACTTTGAACTCCTATCAGGCTACATCTTCCTATAACAGTATGTCTGTGCACAATACAAATAACGGAACAAGCCCACTCAGTGCCAAATCGGAGCCCTCAGGACGGACTTCATTATCAAGTAGTTCCACAGACTCAGTGAAACACATGAGCATGGTAGTAAGCAGTATTGACTCTTCTAATCTGTCTGTATCTTCTCTTGTGCACCACTCAGGGGACCACTCCCTGGGAGCACATAATGCAGTGTCTTCTCTACCCCTTTCTTTTGACAAATCAGAAGGAAAAAAACGTAAAAACTCTAGTTCTAGTAGCAAAGCCTGTAAAATCACTAAAATGCCTGGTATGAATAGTGTTCATAGAAAGAGCACTGCCAACCTTATTTCTGCGGTGCCAGATCCTACAAGCAGCTCCATCTCTCGGCAGGTAAGGGACTCTTCCAGTTATTTTTTTGCAGGTCATGTCTGACTTACTTGAAATGTTTCATGCATTCTGAAAAGAAAATACTTTGTTTGCTTCAGACTGCTTTTTATCACACAACTTACTTTCTAGGTTAATACAGAAACATATTTGTATTCGTTTTGTACCCATCATGGAAAGATGTTTTGAAAGTTAAAAAAATATATATCTACTTTCTTAAAATATTTTATGAGATTTTTTTATTCAATTAATAAACTAGCCATTTGTGTCTCTGAAAGTAAAATTGAATGTCCAGAATGGATAAATAATTTTTAGAAATTAATTTTTTATCTTAATTCTCATCTTTCTGAAATAAATTGTGTCATTAAAACAGGAAGATAACAGTCAGCATTTTTGTTTGTTTCTTTTTCCCAAGCTTGTTGCTGATTCATTTCGTAATGTTACGCAAGTCTCCTTGTTTCTCTTACACAAAACTCTTACCTCTACCTTTCCCCTGGGGAGAGTCTGAGCTGTCTGACCTCAAGTGCTGTTTCCTGTTTGAAACTGGAAAAATTAAGAAATTAAGATGTTAAACAGATGACCTTTAGTGGACATTTAGTTGTCTTCTTTAGTGTGCCTGTGCTCAGAATACTGAAGCGTTGGAACAGATAAGGTTACGCACTCTTACTTCATTGTCACTAGCGGTAGAGCTTTGGCCTCCCTTTCAGTGATGCTGTATAAAGACAAATGTATATGTGAAGTAAAATTTGGTGGAAAAACTGCCAATACGATCTTTGTCACAATCTACTGTTTCATTCTGCTGCTGTGGCCGGTGCTGTGCACTGTGCAAAAAACAAAGCTTGGCCCTGGCAGCTGGAAGACGAAACCACAGAAAATAGAGTACCTCAGAATATCCAGAGAAGGTAGCTTAGGAATTTCTTTTTTGTTTGTAAACTCTCATTTCTTAAGGATATTGTGCATAAAATGGAATTTGGAAATGGAAAGAGTGAGATCTTGGGCAAGGCAATCCATAGGTAATAGCAGGCAAAAGTGGAAGATAGGAATAAATGAATTCTAAAACTAGTATAGCAGACAGAATGGAGATCTCAAAGAATGGCTTAGCAGGTGTATTTTCTCTTTCCTACTTCCAGCAGAGGTGCAACTGAAATGACTTGTTTGGCTTTTAAAAATGGGTAGTGGTATTGTCTTTCTATCGTAAGCCTTTTAAATGTGTCCTGAAATCAGAACTAATCTTTAAGTCACTTGAAGTCAGTGGAGGATGCTGTAAATTCTTCATTCTGACACACATCTGATTTTTGAAGTATGTATGTGCCCAAAAAGATTAAATTGCCCTGAGATATAGAATCTCAAAAGGCAAGAAAAGTGAGTACAAATTGTTACTTCGACACAAGCATCAGTAGTAGGAAATGTATTGTCTCATCTTTACACAGTACATAAATTGTATCTGCAGCTAGTGCAGTCTGAGGAACTCTTTTAACAGATACCTGCAGGAACTTCCCAGTTCAAATTCTGACTCCCCAGGTGATTAAACCTCTTCCTGTGGGACATTCCTGTTCCGGTTCATGACGTATTTCAGCACATTGCACAGTAATGGAAGCAAATAAACCACAAGGAATCAATCAAAGGTCTTTGGGGGATGTTTGTAAATATGTAATTCACACTTTTTTTCCCCCTTAATTAAAAGATTAAATATATATGAGTGTAATGATATACAGATTTTTAAACATAATGTTTTTATATACACGTACAGGTGCATACACATATATACATATACATGCATGTATATGTGTGTTTGTATTTGTAAAAGTTGGTCTTATAGTGCTGGTCTTTGGAACTACACTAGTAATCAAAAATACGAGGTAAAGCAGAGGTGATTGTATTTCACATATCTGCCTGGCAGCTAATAGTCTGTGACAAGGATACTGAATTGTATGCAGTACAAAATAGACATTTCCTACTGTTTATTTATGCTATAAATAAATGAAATTTGTACCCACTTAAGCATATGGGTCAAATAATATTACATACTCTACATGTGAGTATTAAAGCTCTGGAGAATACAATACCTGAAATCACTTTCAAGCTGTGCTGGTTTGTCTTGCTGTGTTCTAGAAATGCAATCACAGTAAAAATTCCACCAAAAAAAAAATCAGTATTATTTAAAATCTTGCTCCTGTTCCCTGATGTAATAGGGCAAATTAAATTAAGAGAGTAGGAACACAGAAAAAAGATCAAATGACTGATGATTGACTCAGGTTGGGTTTTTTTTTCTAATTTAATTTGAATCTAGCCTGGATAGTAACTGAAAGTGTTAACCACTGAGGTTTGAAGTATACTTTATTTTAAAAAACAAGGAAAGCAAAAAAACCAAAATTTGAGTCTTGGCTTCATCCTAATCCTTTTGAAATGGTGTTCCCATCATTAAAGACCCTATACAAGTGGGAATCTTTCTTTCTTATTTTCACTGAGTGCTGTAAGTGTTGAGGGTGTCCTGGAGTGCTGCCCTTCCAGCTCCGAGTGGAGCCAGGATGGGGTGGCAGCTCGAAGCCGAGCGTTGCAAGCTGGGTTGGTCCTTGCTTGGTCTAATGTAGAGTCAGCCTGGTAGTTGCAGGAGCACTGCATAAATGTCTGAAGGCCTAGAGAGGTGTAATATTCCCTCTCGCGATTCTTGGATCTCAGCAAGTTGATTTCCTAGTGGCTGTTTTTCCATTTAGAAGACGGACGTCTATTTTATTATAGAAGGGGTTTATGACTGTTACAATGGTGGATGTAGAGAAGAAAGGTTTGCAGGTGGATCGTGATCTTTTGAATGGCTAGGAAAGATTTTACAAGGCTGTGTATCTTTAGTCAAGATTTGTATATTGAAGAAAAAGCATGTTACAACCTAGAGAGCAGCTATGGATGCAAAGCAACAAGCTAAAGGGGGCAGGATAGGCAGAGGCCTACTCTTTTAATCTATGTGCATCACAGGAGCTGCCTTCAGAATTGGCTGTAAATAAAAATGTTAAACATTTCTTCTGAATAGAACGTGAACGGAGAGCGCCTTTAAACAGCCACAGCGTGAGAAAGGGCAGATAACGGAGAGGGAGACAAAGGCTACCTTTCGCTGTATGTGTGAAAGGCCCGAACAACAAATGACGTTGCATACGGGAAGGAGAGAACGGCTGCTGGTGAAAACCTTGCCAGCCAGAGCCACAGTCCCATCTGTTCAGTGAGAAACTTGCAACTGCATTTCTCACTATTTGGAAGACAGGTCCTTGCTCCCTCTCCATCAGATGATTAAAACTGACGTTACTTGAAGTCCATTGACCTTGTGAATAGCTACTCAAACTCCAGTCATCTGCCTTTTGTAGGCAGGTGTCCACAGTTAATTTTTATCAGCCTCGTAACCCTTGAGGAACTACTCCTCTGACTCAACAGCTGTCTCCCCTTTTGTATAGCAACAGAACTAGCTACGCTATGTTTATGGGTCATTGTAGAAAAACCTGAGCTGGTCTGCTCTTGCAGAATGCTGTTGTATCTCGAGCACTGAAACGTGCAAATTGAATATTGCAGTATTTTAACCAAGTACTTTTAAAATGTATGTGTGTCTACTGTCAATTTGCACTCGTTCCCAAACAAATTCTCTGATGCAGTAAATGTATACAATTGCAAACGTAAACCTCTGGAGTTTGGTTTGGTTAATATTTGCTTTATCGAGCAATAATAAATGAAGACTCTAGATGGAAGAAAATGGAATAACATAGGGCATACTGTGGTGCTTGGCCACGTGCTTTAAACAACCCAGGAGTGGCGGAAGTCCCCTGGGGAGGAGTGTGTGACCTTGAACACTCCCTGCTCTCTCAGTTGCTGACTGGCTGCACTAAGAGACTCCATTAATTAGTGAAACTAGTGTATTGGTCTAGAGAGGTGGGGTTTCACAATCTATATTTCCTCAGTAACTGTTGCTTACATTGTTTTCTGACCTGTGATGGTATTTATGTGCCTTTTAAGTGTTTATTTAAAGTATACCAGCTCTGAAAGATAATTATGATTCTATCTGAAGTGTTATCTTTTGCAATAGCGAAATACCTGTGTTCCAAATGAAAGCAATTACTTCCACTTTACTCAGAAAAGGGAAGGCCATTACCAGCATTTGCATTCAACTGACAAATATGCCTCTCAATACTGCTCAATTAATGTCTTTCAGATGGGAAAAAATAGCAGTGTAGCTTTGTCACAATCCAGTCCTTCGAGTACATCAAACCCAGTACACAACAGACAAGTAAGTTGCTTTTAAAAAGTATACTTCAGTAGTCTGTAAGCAGTTTTGAAATATATTATACTGTAGAACCTTAAAATACAATTTCATTGTGAGCACAGTTCTTTATAGAAGCTGTCTTTTGGTGAACTAATGTTAGATTTCGCCTCTCACTTAATTTTTTTCCAGCTGTTTTCCCCTCCGAGATTTATGAAGAACAGGTTTTCTGCTTGTTTTTCACCACCTGTGACATGCCTCAGGTTGGCGTATACGCTGCTCACTGGCTGTTGCGTTGGTGATACAAACTCAGCAGCAGCAGAAGCTGTCTGCGCAGGATCCAGATAGGCTGATGTGGTTTTTCTATCCAACTTCCCCTGCTGAGCACGATGGCACAGCCAAGTCCCCAGACTGGCATAGGAGGAACAGCAGTTGAAACTAGGCCAGAAGTGAAAGCCGCAAAGGGAGGACAGAAACAGGATAGAGAAGACAGAACACTTGAGTATTCAGAGAAACTAATCGGAAAGCATAACTACAGTAAGCATAATCTCAGTTCTTCTTAGACTGTGAGAAGTCCTTAGCATTCCCACCATACTTGTTTATCACACAGGCTACTACTGAGAGAATTATAATAAATTTGGTAACTCAGCTTTTTTGTGAGGACAGGTGCTTGGCTCGTGATCCAGCTCTCATCTGTCTGGAGGACTGAGACACTAGTTTATTTATTTATTACTGTTTGACTCTCCAAGTTGAGTAGTTTTTCAAGAATTCGTTCTAAAGATCCTTGGTATGAAGTTTTCCCACCTCAGCAAGATGTAGTCACAAGTCAACAAAAATTCCAGAAGATTTTTCTGTACAACCAGTCAGTATTGTAGAATTCTGTTACATATTCTGGCTAAATTACACAGGTGTAGTTACTCCAAATGGCTGTGCTGCTTAGCTTCTGCTGTGTAGACACAGCAAAAGAATAATTATGATTGTAGTAATAACCTACAACTGTGTCCCCATTAAAAATAGTCCGAATCACTCACATCAAGAGATGAACTGCCAAACAGTAATATATTTTTTTTCTCTTGGTACTGCATGCAAAGCAGTGAAGTTACGGAAGAACTACTCTGAAGGGGAAAAGGTGGAAAGGTTGTTCATATTTCTAGGGACTGGCATTCTCCTGTGTGAGACACTCATCCAGCTGCCAGTAACAAACACGGGGTGAAGCTCTTCTGAAGTGCAAAACTATTTTTACTTTAATGTAAGACACATACTACCCGTGGAGCAAAGCTTGCTGGGATCTGTTGCCTAGATCCCAAGGGAAAAAGCTCACAGTACAAAACATTAATTTTGTGGCAGCCTCATGTAAACAGAGGCTATGGCTGAGCTTTTATGCTGCCTGGTCCCATAACTTTATCAAAAATAGAAGTGTGTGCTTGTTTTAAGCCCCACAAACTCTTTGTTGTTAAAAATATGTTTCTGTCAGTTTGATAGTTGAGTATGGTGCTCAGAATACAAATATAAAAGAAAACTAACATGTATTAAATTTTATTAAGCTTTTTAAAAAGAAACAAAACACAGGATTTTAGTATTTGGAACCATGGATAATGGTTACCTAGCTAATAAATTCTTGTCACTGTCAAAATAAATCCGGGCTGCTTTGTTGACAGCTTTCATCTTCAATCTAGCAGCTGAATAATTGTCTCAAAATAAAATTTTAGTCTTAAACTGTGATATAATAATTCTTTATAAGGAATATTTCTTTTAATTAGGTAACAATAAATGGATCTGCAAGTATATGCTGTATCAGTACAGATATTACTGGGGGAACCTGAGCTGTCTTGTTTTTAATGTTAGTGTTATAACCATGACAGAGACAGGGAGTCCAATGTGTGTAGGCAGAGACAATCTCTGCTGTAAGCTGGGGTTTATAGTTGGAAAAATCAGGCAACTTTTTACGAATACAAGTCAGAACAACAGACTTTAACAATGCAGTTTGAGGTAGAAATGCAGTCAACGAGATAGAAGCGCCTATAGAGCAGTCACTCTGGACTCTCCGCTGTCTTACCTGGCCAGGCAACCTGTCAAATTTGGCTCCTGCTGCAGAGGGAAAGTTAGAAGGGAGGAGAAGATTGTTGTTTCTCCAGAAAGATTGTTGTTTCTCCAGAGAAGGGAGACGGGTCCTTAACACCAGGTTAAATGACTGAGTGAGAATGGGAAACTGCAGTAGGCTGTAAACCCAGTCTCGTTTGAACCTGTGATCACCTGTGTGTGATCCTCCTGAGAAAGCCAGTTTCCCACTCGCCTTCCAAAAGTGTCCAGTCAGAGCTGAGAGGATGCGCAGCAGCGATGCAGAAATCACCTGCCACCAATAACTGGGTGTTTCTCATTACCGAGTTGTGAGATAAAGGTGCCCCGATGATTGTTTTGGACTTCACACAAGTAGTTTCTTTCAGTCACTTCCTACATCTGCTGAAGCACCCTGTACTCTCACTACCCCTGTGGGGCACTGGTGACTGTTGTGGGCCTGTCAGTCTCTCCCATCACCTTAAACTCAGATGAGTCATTCTCAATTCATGCTTAATTTGAATGTCGCTGCATCTATTTGAGACCTGAACAGGGGCTTGTATACGTAAAAGTGTGCCTGGTTTTTCAACTATTGTTACTTGAAAAAATATTACTTCTCCCTAGAAAAGCTATTCGGTTTTTAGCAAGCATTAATGGAATTGTAGCTTTACGGTCAAGTTATATATTAAAAGTTATGTATTAAAAGCTTGTTTTCTCCAGATTTTATCCTTGTTCTAGGTTTATAACTAATCAAGTGTTTTTGTCTTCATAGTGCTTTTAGGTGCCTGAATGTGTTAACACTTCAAGACCTCAGTATGCGGTGGTTTTTAAATACTGAGTAACTAGATCATTTTATTAAGGAAAGGTGACAACATGTATGCTGTGTGGGGAATCCTTGTGCATGAAAACATGCTGTGTAGAGGAAAAGATTCTTCAGAGTTGTTGTCTAATTGCTGCTCTTTATTTGTAATGATACACCGAGTTAACGAACGTGAGATTCACCAAAGCTTACTAAAATCAGACAGTCCCAGAAGGAAATAGACTGTTTATTCAAAGCAGTTCCTTTTCTTAAAGGTCTAATGTAACCAGTAAACAGGGAGGGAATTTAGCTCTGACACTTGAAATAAATTCCTGCTTTGAGTTCTGTCAGACACAGCTGTTGTTAAAGTATTACATACTGAAAGACATTTTGTGATTTTTGAACCTGGCTCTGGTTTCTCTTTTAGAAGACATCAAACCGGACTGGTAGAATAAGGACTCTTCCATAACAAGGAAAAGGAACCAGCCTATAATCTCTAGCTCTCAGCAGCCCTTCTCCACAGGGTTTTTCTTTTCTATGTCCTGCAGACAGATTTAACCTTTTATGAATTTGTGGTTTTAAAGAGAATTAAATTTACAGAAAACTGTAATAGTGATTTGTTCAGTTTTTCACTTGTATTTGCCACTGATCTGTGCGTTCTGCTTGGTTACGTTTCATGCCTTTTAAAGCTGTTAGCGTTGCAATGCTCCCTTTGTTTCCTTACCAGAACACAGCAGACATTCCAAAAAAAAAAACCCAACCTAAAACAAAACAAATATCCAGATCATGATTTGAATTTATTTAAAGGATCTCCAAATTTTTTCGTTAAATAAAAATTACAGTAATTCTGTATTTAAGCTTGTCCTATGGATAAAAATTGAGTGCATTTCTTAGCAATTTGCAAACAGCTGGGGCACTGCAACTTTAGGGACTAATCCTGACTGGTGCTTTGTACCTACAGCATTTAATAATTTCAGTGGGAATTCTGAGTGTTCAGCCTCTTCCGGGATCAGGCTCTTAGGGAATCTATACTTCAATCAATGCATAGCAGATTTTTGCACCAAACTGTAATTAATGTTATCAGGGGCTCAACATGTAAAATCCACGTGTCTTGGTGGATTTCTAGACCTTAAGACCGTAGCACTCGATAACTTCGGTAAACAGTTTGGCTTTGCAAGGACAGGAGCTGAGCAGATTGGCTTGCATTAATAGAATTGCACTGACAGTGTTTCTTATAGGATTACTGAATAATTTTTTAATAAAATATAGATTTTATAATCAGGAAGCCAATACTAGGTACTGGAACAATAGTACAGAGGAGTTAATTTTTATTTCTACAGTGTTAAAAGTGCACTTATATGCTGGTTTATTTACATCTTGGGGAAAGGCGAGAGACTGCAAATAGGGAGATTATTACTACTTTCTTTTTTAAAAAAAGAAGGCTTAAGGCAAATTTTAAGACTAAAAATGTTTAAGCAATTATAAACAAGGCTAGACCCTTTGAAAAAAAGTTTAGAAATATTCTTAAAATAAATTTTTATAGTGTTAATTTTGTAATAATTTATGTTTTGCTATACTTCAGAGCTAACTGACCGGTATAGTTTCAGAAACAGTATGAAACTTAGGAAAGTTTAAGCAATGTTTATATTTTTAAAATGTTCTTTGAATTATGTTTTTATTGTACATTTCTTCAGACTGAAAAAATGTGTACATATCTTTGTTATTTTTGCACAATTTTTGTCTTGTTCGGTTTTAGGAGCAGTACTATGTTGATTTTTTTAATTTATTTTGAGTTATAAAACTGCAGGAGTTTAAAAAATCTCAGTAACAAAGTCATCCTCTGTAATCAATGAACTGCTATTTCTAGTCGTTGAGGGAAACCAGTGGTTGTGTGAGATTCAGTGGTTGCTTCTGAGAAATAATGCTAATCAGTGACTGAAGGAGCAATTTCGTAGTCTTAGGAAGCTTTAGCTCTTTCCATGCATCTTTTAATTGGAAAGCTGGAATATGGAGCTTGTCCTTTGAATGCTGCTTAAATTTTGTTTTCATCTGGCTCACACCTGACAGCATTTCAGGAAAGTTAAGCGCGAAGTAAAATCCCACAGTGTTCTTTCATCGTCAAAGAATTATTATTTAATTATCTGTGTCGAAAATGTCAGCCTGATAAGTGAAATGGAAGTAAACATTTGAAACGGATACAAACTGGACCAGCCTATAATGCATTATTAGTGTAGCATTCATTCGGTAGTTCTTTTTCTTCCCCATTTGCCTGAAAATCTTGTGATTTGTTTCCAGCAATAGAGGCTCAGAAGCTTTGGTTGTTCCACATACGCAATGCATAGGCCCGTCAGCCATAAAAAGCGACTTGGATAACTTGTATGCCTTCTTTTGTATCGATGTAACAATTGTAAATAGTGCTGATCAACCTTTGTAGAGAATAGTTTATACAGCATATTCTATTATTGCTGATTCTCAGTGAACTATTGTTTTAAAAAAAAGAAGAAAAAAAGAAATTTTTCTATTTACACCTTATATTTTGTTATGCTGTTGACCCATGGCACTTTAACAAAACTCTGTGGGTTTTGCATAGCTGGTCAGTCATGGGATATATTAAATAACTGTTGTTGCACAGAAATGAATTTGCACCTGCTATATTGTGCTTTCCTACTACAGATTTTAGAACCTTTTCCAGAAGACTTTTGAAGAAAGCATGTCCAATCATTCTAAGGAAAAAAAAAATGCCATACTTGTACAGCCAGTTTCTTTTCTACAATCCATATTTTGTAACACTAAGTATTTTCATTCTTTGTCCTGCACCTTTATGTATTAGCAGTATCAAATAGAATTCATTCCATGCTTGTGATAATTGTAAGCAGAATAAATGTCTAAAGTAGGTGTAAATAGTAAATTCTATGGCTTACAGTTTAAAAAAGGAAAAACAGAACAAACATGTATCTGATTGATACTGCCATGGTTCAACACCGGGCCTGGAGATATTCTCTAGTGAGCGATTGTATTTTTTGTTTTTTTGCTTTATTATTATTTTTTTTTGTAACATGGCTTTGTAAATAAAATAATTTATATGTTTGTAAGAAACAGGTGGGGTTTGTCGTTATTTATCTTTCCAAAGCAAAAATGGTATTTGCCGTGAGACTGCCCGTTCTGTTCCCGCTGTGCAGATTGCCAGCACTGGGAATGCAACTGGGAGTTCGGAAGATCTGCCCAGCTCTCTGTACAGGGTGAATTGCTCTGGGATTAGTTTTGGCATTTGTGTCTGAAATATTGCTGTGTTTACAGGTCGGGACACGTGTGCCGATCAGCTACTGAGGTTTTTGCACTGATAAATCATTTTTAAATTCCTTTGCTTAGCCGAATGCATTTTCTCATTCCTTATCAGTGTAAGAATTAACTTCGCTACAGCTGCCAGATTTAGGAATTCTCACTTCAGTAGGCAGTACAAATTTATAACCAGTCTTCTTATCATTGTTAATACTAAAAATGCAACTTTTATCTAGGCGTTAAGATTCTCGTTCTGTGTAAAGCCTGTTCCAATTACAGATCAAATGAGACTTAAATTGTTCATTGGCTTGTCAGCTCTGCAGAGAGGATTGCAGTTTTTTCTCTCGCAGCAAACCTCTTCTGCAAATTGGGGAAGATGTGCATTTTTATGCTCATTTTATGAAGTATCTGGAAGCTCAGTCTTGGAGATACTGTAGGGAGGATGCTCACAATTATGGTATGATCTTTTTTAAAAGCAAGAAATTTGGACTGCAAACTGCATTTTTGTGTGCGTACACGCAGAGCTGGCAGAGGAGCTACGAAGTCAGCCCACATTATGGGGAAACAATAATCGGAGGAGAAAAATTTTACCTTCTAGGTAAACAGTTTTTTATGTAATGCCTTTGATGTTCTGACACCTGCCGCAGAAGCTAATCCTGAACTTCCTCTTTACTGTCCAGCCTGTGCCTTGGTCTGAGCTGCCTGTGTTTTGAAAACTTGTATATTTTTGAGTCTTGAGTTTATCTTTTCCAGAATAGGAAAAAGAAACATTACAAAAACAGCAGATACCGATCATCTGATAGAGTGGTCCCCACGTGCGACTGAAGAGCATCGCTGTGTGTGTAAGATGCTTTGCTATTTCTAGTAGCTGTTAGAAACCAAAGCTACGGCCAAGAAAATGCAATATTGCAGCCGTGAGTTGAGAGTTGCTTGCCATCATTGCCCACGCCCGGCAAAGGCCAAAGACCACTGAATTTATTTTCATAATACCAATCTGGGCAATTTTTTGGCACTTGCAGGTTCATTAGAATGACTTAGAAGCTGTTCTCTGTTCGGAGTTGGTTTCCCTCACCCTTTTTTTTTTTTTTTGTTATACAACAAGTATTTTGCTTGTAGCAGTACTCTTTTGCTTGTATTACCTAACATGCTCTAAATACCACCAGCTTCAGAGGGAAGCAGATCACAGTCTTAACTTTTTTATTCATTGCACTCTAGTTTTTATGCTTCTGTTTTTACCACAAAACTATTTATTTTAGAAGGAAACCATTGCTGTGTGCAACCAGTATCTGTTTTACTCTTCCAAATCTGTCAGGATTCACAATTGGAAGAAATGCCAAGTACTGATTCCAGAAATATTTGGAGGAGATTCATACAACAGATTCAGACTTTGGGAACACAAGAATGTTTATTTCATGCAAATTTTTATGCTGTTTTGCTCCTTGAGTACCTCTTGAAAGCTACTACTCCAAACAAGTACAGACCTCTTTTCAAACATACTTTCTTAAGTAGAAGGAAGATGCTGCTGATAAGTGAGCAGCAGGTTGCTGTTTGACCTTCGACAGGAGAATCCACGGTAGCTGGTGTGTGTACTGTCGCTCTCACTTTGTAATGCATCACAAGTTACACGGGCTGGATTCTGGTGTGTGTTGTTTCTGTGGTTTACAGCTGACCTGCAGAAGTACTCAGATCCACTCTGTGATCTGCACTCCCTACAGAAGGGAGAAGGGAAAGCTGTAGGGAAGCTTCCCCTTTCTAGGGCAATAACAATCAGGATTCTGGAGAATTTGATTTGAGGGTAAGGACACCAGCAGGGATTCGAGATGGCGCACAATATTCAGCTGCCCCTTTACGCATTTCCCAAACCTGGAAGATTTAGCTCTGTAATGGAGTCTGAGTTTGATTAACTTGGAGCAGTTACTAACATGATTGATGTGACACCACAAGAGACTCATTTTTCAGAAAAGTTGTCTCGCAGGAGCAAAGTACCTTTACAGAATGCTGCAGGTATAGAGGCCTGTTGTAAATACAGTGAATGGCCTGAGGAACTCCTGAGTCCTGTGCGTGTCAGCTGATTCCCAGCCTGGCCCTGCTGAGGCAGAGGAGGGGTGGTGGCAGAGCGAGCGTCGCTGCAGAAGAGAAGCCATCACCCCTTCCCAGTGGCAAATGTACTCAGTGCTGATTTGATGAGCTGTGTCACGGGTCAGTAGGCAGCTCACTGCAAAAGGATTCCTGGGGCTCAGCTCTTTAGCCTTTCCCACCACAGATGCAGAATATATAGGCCTGTCCACCTTAGTTCTGAAGATACTCTCAACAGCCTATGCAAGAAACTTTCCCTTCTGGTCAGCTTCACTCTTAAATTGCAACTATTTTGCCTTCCTTTTCTGTAGTTTTCTCTTATATTTTTTCCCATAATCAGGTGGGGGTTTGTGTGGTGTGGGGTTTTTTTGAGGGAGCAGTTTGGGTTTTGTTGTTTTGTTTTTAATCTTGCCTTGAGTTCCTCCTTCCTTGTTGATTCTCTTTAGGATTCATGTTTGGACCACATAGAACAATTATACCGACACACTGGCTCGCTGCTTCATTATCAAGGAGACACCAAGAAGGTGCAGAGAGCTGTATTTCACTTGTGTTATTTTGCAGAGCACTTCCAAGGCCTGTTGCTTTACACCCTGAGCACGGATGCTTCCCAAGGGGGAAAAAAAATAATAAATAAAGGGAAATGTTCCATTTGTGCTCCTCTAACCTAGAACACGCCAAGAGCACGTTTACTTCCGGAGTATGTAACAAACTCCATGTCGGGCCTTTTGTTTCTAGTAGACAGTTCTCTAATGCCTCGTCCGCTTTACTCCTAGCATATTACTGGACCACTCACTCCCACAACTTCCACTGCTGATCTTCCAATCCTCAACTCCTTTCCTCTGCAGTTAAACGCCAATGAAGCCGGAAAGATACCAGCTGCTCCATCTCGAGCTTTTGTCCAGGGCCTTTGGGCCCAGGCTGGCCTTCCAAATCCCTTACAAGGTTGCCAAGAAAGGAAAAGGGAAAAAGCAAGTGAAGCACAAAACAAAGTGGGTCAAAACGCTAATGAACCTCTGTCTCCAACTCACCTCTTGCCCTGACTTAAGGGGGACATTATAGCAGCCTGCCAGTACCTACGAGGAGGTCACCGGGAGATCCGAGCCAGGCTTTGCAGTGCTGCACAGCAGGAGGGTGAGAAGCAATGGGCATAAGCTGAAAACAGGGAGGTTCGGACTGGATACAAGGAAAAACCTTCCTGCCGTGGAGACAGTAAAGCATTAGAACAAGTTGCCTAGAGAGGTAGGTGCAACCTCCAACGTATCTGGTTTTCAAACCCAGACTGGATAAAGCTCTGAGCAGCCTGGTCTGACCTGAGAGCTGACCCTGCTTTGAGCAGGATGCTGGGCTACAGACCTCCTGTCCTGTGATCCAAATGTGAAGAAAGCAATAGTGATGATCTAACTCCTCTCTCAAGGACTCATCTTCTAGGGTCATCTTCTCAGAAACTGCTGTCCATTCTAGTCTTGTCTTTTTGCATTCATAGGACCAAGCTAACATGTTCTCTAAGAATGATATTTTTTTTTATTTTGAGGAGTCCTGAGCTTCTTTACCCTAAGGTTCACTGTGTAACAGACTAGAAGGCATCATTTTCTAAATCTCCTGTTCCCAGTAATTAGCACATTGTTTGTTATAGCATGCGCAGTGTTGCAGCTTCTGTGAAGAGCGTGTCTATCCCTGACACCTGTGGGAAACCACCTGCACTGACATTCACCTTCACCAAGTGTGGATGCATCCAGAAGTGTTGGCTTTGGTAGAGCAATGTTGACATTGGGAAACACTCCAAGGCTGCTTCTTGGCAACGCCGCTTTTACAAGGTACTGACTGAAGTGACTGCTGTTAGAAAAGACATGTGGACTTAATGTTCAAACATGGGAAAAGACAGAGGTTACTAACATGAGTCTTTGGAGATGCACAATCCACATTTACTTTTGCTTCCTAACTGCATGCCCAGTCTTTCTTTTGTTCAAAATGTCTTTTCTTGGACCGTAGGCAGTCAGAGAAACTAAGGCCATAGAGATAGATCTCTGATCTCCACCACTCTGTGTAGCATGAACTCGCTCTACAGATAATGCTACAATAAAAGCATCTGTGGTCTAAAGAGCTCTGGACTCAGAGCCACATTTAAACAGATAAATATACCACAATATCTCAAAGAATGAAGGCTCCCGCTAAATAACCTTTTCCCCTTTGCCTTCAGCAAGAGTCCAACCATAGTTGTAGAAAATTAATTTCATGGGTTTTCAGTCAACTGGGAAGTGGCCAATTCTGTAAGAGAGCTAAGTCTCCTGGTATTAAACTAGCCTATTTTTGCTTTTCTTTGACTTGGAAAGAGTAACCGGAAGTATTTTTCTAATTCCTGACATTTATTTTTTCCCAGTATATGATTTTTCATGGCAAGTTTTGTCTTTACTCAGCATTTGACTTTTTAAAAAAAAAAAAAGCACAACAAAAAACAACATTCACAGCTTAGCCTTAGAACTGCAGTCTTGTTCTTGTGGAGGAGACTGGGACAGTGACACTGTGAAGGCACAAGTGATCCAGGCTACTTCTTTAGTACATTAAGGACAATTTCTTGACAGAAATGCTCAGCAACCTGAGTCTGGCTGTGTCAGACATGCTACTCACCCATAAGGAAGGACCAGCTGGGAACATTGACACTGGTGGCAGCCTTGGCAGCGGTGACTACGAGATAGCAAAGCTTAAGATTCTGAGGGAAGTGGGAAGATAGATAATCAAACTGCAACCTTGCAATTTAGGAGAGCAGACTTTGTCTCCTGCAGACATTTTGTTGGCATAGCCCACGGAAGATTGCCCTGGAGTGCCATGGGGAGTTAGATGAAGCACAAGAACAGCCCATTCCAATACACAGGAAGTTAAGCAGACATGGGAGGCAGCCAGCATGGCCCAGTGGGGAACTCCTGTCTGAAATCAAACCCAAAAAGTTGAGTATACAGACTGTGGAAGCAGCAGTGGGCTACCCTGGAGAAACAGAGAAGCACTGCCCAGGCAGGCTGAAGCAGAACTAGGAAAGCCAAAGAGCAGCTGGAGTTGGAGTTAGTGAGGGATGTGAAGGAGACTTTCTGTACATTAACATGAAAAGCAGGCTTAGGTAAAATGTGGGCTCCACTGTGTGGGGTGGGTAACCTAGTGACAAAGGACATGGAAATGATTGAGGTACACTCAGTGCTTCAAGTTTTAACTGTGCTTAGATCTTCAGGCCAGAGTCTGAGGAGTGAGGTACTACGCGCAAAAGAGGAAGCCTGATTTAAGGACTACTTACTCACCCTGGATCTGTACCAGCCTATGGGGAAAGCTGGGCTCGACTCAAGGCTGCAGGCTGGTATCATTACAAGGCTGCTATCATCCTTGAAAGGTCATGGTGAACAGGGTTTCTAAGGACTGGAAAAAGGCAGGTGCAATGCCCATTTTCAGGAAAGACTCAGGGAGCTGCAGGCTGCTCAGCCCAACCTCAGCAGGCAGGTTATGGAACAGACTCTCCTAGAAGCCATGTCCACGCGACATGGATTCACTGAGGGGAAACTATGCCTGACCAGCCTGCTTGCCTTCTGCAATAAAATGACTGCCTTCAGGTACTGACCAGAGAGCGGTGAATGTTGTTTACTTTGGCCTTAGCAAGGCTCTTGGCAGCATCTACTTTTGTATTCTTAGAATAAAATGGAGAGATGCGGCTTCAACGGGAGATGGGTGCAAGATTGTCATGACTGCAGGACTCAGAGGGCTGAGGTGAGCCATTTGGAGTCCAGCGGGTTGGCTGTCACTAGTAACATGCTTCAGGGGTTAATACTGGGCCAAATAATGCTGAAGGGTTTCATTACCACCCTGTCTGTTGGGAATGGTTTCAGATCAATGGATAAGAACAGATTGGGGGTAGGGAGATGAATGATGCAGTAGAGGCAGGGCTGTCCTTCAGAGGGAGATCAACAAAATTGGGCTGACAGGAACCTCATTCGGTTCATCAAAGACAAATGCAGAGTCCTACACCTGAGACAGAGGTATAAACCTATGTCATTGAACAAGCTGGGTACTGACTGGCAAGAAAAGGGGCCAGTGGACAAGCTGAACCAGAATCAGTAAGGGGCCCCGGGGGCGTGAAAGCTAACCACAGCCTCTGCAGCAGCAGCCAGAGGGCACCGACTGTCACCCTCTGTGTTGGCACTTCTGCGACTGCATCTGCAGAAGCGATTTGGGCCTCCACAGTACAAGATGCATTTTGTTTAGGTTTTTTTTGTTTGTTAGTTTAGTTTTAAGAAGATTAAGGAGGGGAGAGGTGTCCAAGTACTGTCTCCAAGCTAGAAGATGAGTGATTGGAGACAAGATGGAACCAGACTTTTCCTGGTGGTGCACAAAAAAATGGCAAGAAGCAGTAGACATAAAGCAGAGCAAGTGGAATTGTAATTAGACACAAGGCAAAAATACTTTGCAATGTAGTTGAGCACTGGAGCAGGGAACAAAGTGTGTTGTGGAATCTCCATCTTGGAGACAGTAAAAACGTGACTAGACAGGGCTGTGAATGACCTGATCTCAACTTTGAAATTAGCCCAGTTTGAGGCGAGAGGGCGGTTGACCACGTGATCTCCAGAGGCCCATTACAACCTAAATTATTCTGCCATTCTATACAGTAAAAACAACAACAACAAAAAAGGGTTCTGGTTGCTGAGATAATTGATACCCAGAAGCTTAGTATTTCTGCTGTTAAGCGCTTTCCCTTCTAAATGCAAATTTCCCTGGCCAGTATGTTGGAAGTCCTTGAGGATATAGAATGGAAAGGTACAGAGGAGTTCTCCAAAGCAGCTATAGAAATGGCAGGACTCAATTTCCACAGCTCCACCCTACGCTCCCTAGCACAGAGTGCTTTCTAAAGTCTGTGTTGAGGAGGAGCAGAGGTGTGTAAGGCATTAAAGGAGTTGCTACTCAGCATGTTCACAGTAAGTGTATGGCAGACTCCAGCATCTTTCCCAGTCGTTACTGTTTTCTGTCTCTTCTCACAGCCCTAGACTTCAGTCTTCTAACACTCCCATTTGGAGGAACATGCCCATCTGCCTGTTTTCCTCAGCAAGACAAATGCTTGTTCTGCAAGCAGCTTCATACCTGACCTACAGTCCCTGTTCCTCTTCATTACAACCCTCAAGACTCCTGGTACTCTATTTAGTCCTACGTAATTAGATAAAATGCTTAAGTTACTAATGTTTTTCTGCAAAAGGCTCAGCATCTGTCACAACAGGTATTAAGTCTTTCAACCAAATTCGATTTGTATAACCAGGACACTTTAAACGCATAAAAATAGATTTGATCCTTTCGTTCCTGATTAAAGCTGAATTAGCAGCAGTTCTGTAATAGAACCAGAAATCTTTTAGACATTTGTCAAATCCTGTTTTCCTCAGTTACCAGAAATTCAATTTCTCTTAGAATAGCTCACATGAGCTTCTCGCAAATTGTCCTAGCTCTCATACTTTTAGGACTCATACATGTAGCTGATACTATCGTCATATGAAGAGAGAATAGTAATTTATTATTTAAATAATAAATATATGATTCATTATCAGAACATTTTTTTCGAGGAAATAAATTGTGCTTTCTTAACAGTGCAGTAATTTATTTTTTTTTAAAACCAACAACCTCCTAGTTGTAAATCAAATTGGTGTTTGCTCTGCTTAGTGTATATTTTAAAACTATTTCTCAGAGAAACACAATCTGTGATTTCTGTGTCTGTTCTTAAGATTTCAGTCTTCAGCACAGGTATTTCATACTGGTTAACTTTGTTGACCACTAGAGGAGAAACTTCCTTCGCCAAACGCTGTTTTCCCTGTCCCAAACAGACTCACCTCTCATGCTCTCTCATGCTCTCCAGTCTTTCATTTGCTCCTTCCTTTACTGTCAATCTTCCCCTCCCTAGGTTCTCATTTTTCCTTCCTTTCTTTCTCCTCTGCTGGCCAGCTCAGTAGTTCTCTTTTGTAGTTCTCTGCTCCTCAATTTACACGTTCTCCCATCACTCTTCTTTAGGAAAAAAACATCACTAGTGGTTTGCAAATTCCAGTGAAAGGCATCAAAAAAAAAATCAAACACAGGAATGGGTTCAGTAACTATGAATTACATTTTTTTAGGAAGAGGAGGTTTTTCGCCGCTGCCAGGTAGCTGTCAAAGGGAGGTAACTGTTAAAATCCTACAATTCCTCTAGCCCTATTTAAGACTAGAAGCAGGTAATCAGTTTAAAATACTAAAGAATACGGCTGTGTGATCTTTGCAATTTTGGATGTTGCCTTTCTCCCACTCTTTCTCTAAGAAAAAAAAAAAAGTGAATTTTATTAAATATGTTGTGATATTTTAGTTTTGGCAAATAGTTAAATCTATATACTGCTAGACTTTTCTCCGGAATACCATTTTTCTTTAATATATGCTCATTTATCATTGCCTATTTTTATTTGATGGCAGATGGTTATGGCTTTGTAGAGTTGCTTGAGGGTTGGTTGTGGGGGTTTTTGTGGGACACTTTATTTTTCTCCTACTCACATTGGGTAGTACAATAAAAAGGTTTTTCAATGTATCTTCTGTATGTGCACAGGCTATGGTTTATCAATAATGGTTTAAAAACACGACTTTCCTTACTCTTGGCTGCTAATCATCGATTTTTACCTATTATACTAGTACTGAGCACACCTGACTGCATCCCACTAGGTGGCATCTGAATATTCTGCGATCCCCTCACCTTGATGGGGATTAGCCAAGGCCACCTTTAGCAAAGGGGTTCAGGTAGAGGCCAGTGTATGGGAGGCAGCAGCAGCTGTAGTTGCATTACTGCCTAGGGAGGGAAATGGGGCTGAAATGGAGCAGACTCGCGTAAAAAAACTCTCTACAACTATCTGAAAGGACATCGTAGAGAGGCAGTCGCTGGTCTTTTCTCACAAGTCAATAACGATAGGATGAGGGAATGGTCTGAAGCTCCAGCAGAGGAGGTTTAGGCTGGACACTGGAATTTTTTCTCTGCAAGAGTTGCCCAGCATTGGCACAGGCTGCCCAGGGAGGGGTTGAGTCGCCATCCCTTGAAGTGTTTAAAGGGCCGATAGATGAGGCGCTTAGGGATATGTCTTAGGGGTGATCAAGATTAAAGGTTGGACTGGATGATCTCTTAGGCCTTTTCCAACCCAGGTGATACTGTGAAATGTTAAAAAACAATAGCGTGGAATTGTCTTTCCCCGTGAACTGATGCAAGTGCGGTAGAAGCCATTCAGCTGGCTGGAAGCGACGCTTCCCGTTCTGGTGCTAACGTGATGACACCTACGCAAATTAATTTTTCCTTCCAGCTTCCTACCCATTGAAGCAGGAGCTGCGTCTGTGAAGTCTCAGTAATCCAATTTACTCCACCTGGATGCTCTGGCCGCTTCCCAGCGCAGCCTGGGCCCTGCCCCAGTACAGAGCGGATCCCCTCGGCTCCAAGAGCAATAAAAAAAGCTGCTGCTGAGGCCCGAAGCCTGAGCCTGCGGCTGGCAGGGGGCGATGTTTGGGTTGGTGCCGGGAGAGGGAGGCGCCGGGAGCCGGGCCGGGCCCGCTGGGCCTCGGGGCTCCTCCCGCCGTCTCCCGGCAACGCGCGATGGCGGCGGGCGAGGCGCGGAGCCGCCAGTACCTGCGGCGCCACCGGCTGCCCGAGCTCCTGCAGCGCCTCGCCGCGCTCCTGCTGCACCACCGGCCCGGTGCGGGACACACACACACACACAGACACAGGCCCGGTGCGGGACACACACACACACACACAGACACCGGCCCGGTGCGGGACACACACAGGGAGACAGACACACACACAGGCACACACACAGACACACACACACACAGGCACACACACCGGCCTGGTGCGACACACACACACCACACAGAGACACACATCGGCCCGGTGCGACACACAGACACACACAGACATAGACACACACACAGACATAGACACGCACACCAGCCCAGTGTGACACACCCCGCCACCGGCACCGGTGGTGGGGATGGGACCTCCTCTGCACCAACTTCAACTTTGTTGCTTTCGTTGCAGAAAGACCCCGCGAGTTCCTGATCGAGGCGCTGGAGCAGGTGCAGGCCGGGAGGCGAGCCCAGGGCGAGTACCCGCAGCTGATGGACGAGGCCGACCTGGCTGCCATGTTCAGCTTGCTGGACGTGGTGGGCCAAGGCCACATCACGGGCGCGCAGCACCGCGAAGGTGCGAGTGAGTCCCGCCCGAGCGCGCGCTGAGGGGCATGGGGTTGTTGGCACAGTTAGTGAAATAGATTCC
The DNA here is from genome assembly GCA_013389965.1 of Todus mexicanus. Lineage (NCBI taxonomy): Eukaryota > Metazoa > Chordata > Aves > Coraciiformes > Todidae > Todus > Todus mexicanus. The sequence continues at coordinate 12,913 of WEIS01005091.1, read as the reverse complement.
AAGCTAGGCCGGTGTACGCTGTTGAAAGTATCCACACATCTGCCAATACACAACCCGGAGCTTGGAAAGTTTAGAAAAGTTACATATTTTTAAGTTAAGTTACGTATCTTTACCTTTTGTTGCATCTCGGCGATTTTAAGATGTTAATCTTTGCAAGGCTTACATAAGAAATTCTCTTAACTTTAGCTCTTAAAACTTTGGGACTGAGCACCAAAGATCTGCAGTTCAGAGATGATGACACTGTCACCTTGGACGTGTTCAAGGAAGAAGTGTAAGTTTAACTGAAAGGGTTTTGGAAGGTTTTGTTGGGGTTTTGGTGGTGTGGGGGTTTTAAGAGCTAAAGTTAAGAGAATTTCTTATGTAAGCCTTGCAAAGATTAACATCAGAAATTCTCTTAACTTT
>WEIS01005091.1:0-12499 GCA_013389965.1 Todus mexicanus | reverse complement strand
TTGGTGGTGTGGGGTTTTTTTTTTGGGGGGGGGGCGGGATATATGCACAAGAGATTTTACTGAGATATATTTTTAATTTACAAAAATGCATGATTAAAGGACTCGCTGGTTTCAGCCTGACCCCTTTACTTTGCACTACAAGATTAAAAAACATCCGTGACTACCCCAACTTTGCTTGGCTTGCTGTAACCTGAGGCATTTTCCTCCTCCACCTCAGATCCAGGATCCTCTCAAAGCAGAGCTCTCAGGTTACCTCCCCCTCAGGTAGCCCAGGGGTTCAAATACTGATCTAGAAATGTGAAATCATCTTTGCCAGAGGTGGTGCTACAGCTATAGACGAAATAAGCTCAGAATTTTAATAATTTCAAGGTACACTTCTAGGGGCAATTTTTTTGTAACTATTCCAGTCACTGAAAGATAAATTAATTATCCTCATTATTATCTAACTCATTATTATTTTTTCTTCTGTCTTAGGAAGAAAAAGATGCTGGAGAGCTGGGCTGTTTGAGCAGCGCTCTACTATACTTGTATTAAAAATAGGCATCTTGCTCAATTCCTCTTCTGGTTTGTCAGTTGTGGATAGCTGATTTTAAGCAGTACTACTTTTTCTTGTCATTCCCTTTCTCCCCAGCTTTGAGCTATCAGCTGAAAAGAACAAATGACAAGCATCTGTTCATGTTTAGCAAGCACGGGAGGGGTATCTTTTGAGAACTGCTTTGCTTAATACAATTAGATGGTTAACAAAAATGTAGAGACATCTTTTACACAAATAAAATAGTGTTTTGGCGTTGCCTCCTTCAGCTTGTAGCTCCCAGTTAGAGATTGTTAGTTGTTGGCTTGTTACCCTTGAATAAAATTAGCTTTGCGTTAAGCCGTTTCTTAAGTTGGTTTTGTTTTTTGGGCTTGGGGTTTTTTTAAAGGTAAGACCAACTTCAGCAAGCTGTGAGAGGCAAGTTGAAGAGAGGCAGCACATCCAAGTAAAATGCTATTTTCAATCTTAGAACACAGTATTTATGCAATTTTAAAGAAGAAACTGAAAAAAAAAAAAGAGGAGAGACTGGTATAGCAAAGGAAAAAAGTTTGAATGAATATGAATAAAGAAAACAAAGTGACATATTCCTTCATTCCTCCGTGTTCTGTATGTACACATTTAAATACAGAACATGCATTACCTGGGATTTATAGATGTAAACCATCTGTGTTTAAGTGAAGGTGGACCAGTTCACAGGGAGCAGTTGTCCATATCACACAGGGGTGTACTTACACTGTACATACTCTCTTCCTTAGAAGGACATTATAGCACACAATATTGGCAGGGCAGACATACTCATCAGAGATTAAGACAGTTTGAGCTTCTAAACGCAATGGGAAATAAGATCTGCGCAGTTGGAAACCAAGTCGGTTGCATTTTGATTTTCTTTTTTAAGCTGTATGCAATAAGGCGTAAGATTAGATTAAACCAAGTGTTCAGCACAGTACTGAAAAAAATCACCCAAGTATGTTCCAACATACTTGCTTTGCTCTTCTTTCAGGTAAGTAATCTAGACCAAGCTATCAACCATTTCTGAAGAAGTCTTTATTTTCCTGTATTGGGCCAACTAGCTCTCAAATTGAGAAGAACCTCAACATCCCTTTGAGCTAATTTATAAACTCCAAGTTCATTTAGCGCTGCTGTTGCCGATGGCTGGTTTGGCTGGTTTAATGTTGTTTCATTTTCTGAAGCTGACTGTAGCACATCCTTCAGAAGCAAGGCAGAGCCAACGTTCAGGTTCAGGATAATGCAGGCTTCTTTTATGCTGGAGGGAGAAGTTATATGGATTAATGCGAGAAGCACCCATGAGATACACTTAATGTTGTGCACACAGAGATTAACAAAAAAACCTCCATGGACTTCTGAAAAGGATGAGAACTATTGAACTGAAAAGCGTTGCTTAGATGAGGGCAAATATTATACTTGTTCTTACTGCCTGAGCCTTTTCCATTATGCATGTGTATTTCATAAGCATCCGTGTTTTGCCTCCCAGTGCTCAGCGTGGCTTTTGCTTCTTAAGATTTTCCACCAGTATTAAAAATACAGAATAGAATTTAGCACTTTGTCTGGCTTTCCCTAACTACATTTTCCCCTAAGATAATTAAACTTTTTATTCAGTGTATGTTAAGAGCACAGTTTAACAGACAGTTGTTAGGATCTGAACATTTTCCCTAATTAATATTGTTAGGAAGCAAACAGATACCCTGTCTTTGTCACACTGCTTCTAGTCTAAATACAAAAGATAGCCATGTACCCATTATGCATTAATTCTTACAGTTCCTTTGTGCGTTTGTGTCTTCTCATGCTGGGAATGATACGTATCAATTACCTTTATGAAGGTGATGTGCTCAAAAAACCCTTAAACCTGAAGATGCTACGTGAATATTTCAATTTTTAAAATGCATATATATAATCTTTGTCTTCAACTGCTCAACACTGAATACTATGCTCCATAGTAAGATTTCTGCCCCAATGAGCCAAGGAGTTTAGTGCTGGATTCTTTAGAAGACTGTAGGCTGTTTAAAAAAGACTAACCACAAACGGAAGGTAACTGCTTCTCGTCAATGAAATCAACTAGATTGCAAGGCAATTCTGAGCAGGAACATAGTTTATAGTAGTTTTCTTCTAACAATGAAGAAAGGTTATTGTGTTTTAACTGTATCTTTTGAGTAGTACCTTTGGCCTCAGTTTTGGAAGTCTGTGATACTTGCACTCCTTCCATAAGTTAATTTATCTAGACATCCTAACTGCACAAAATGCTACAGAACATATGCCTCAGTCTGTGCCATTCAAGTACAAGCTGCAGAATCAAAACTCTCCTAGTTGTGAATATTGGAAACATAAATGATCCACATATTTCAAGTATGGATCAAAACTGTGAAAAAACCTTAGTGATATGCAAAACATATTCATCTGGACATTCATTCCTGAAATACCGAGAGATCAGAAATTGGCCTACTTACTGCTTGAAGTAGTTTTCTGGCCTCTTGCAGTAGTGTGAAAATAAAGGGAACAGATTTCTGTGCATGTCAAACTGGAGCTGTGCTGCTCCTCCTTCATTGAAATGATTTGCCATAATTATCTGCAAACAAAAAGAGGCACATGTGCTGTTTAGGCCAATCACTGACACCTACACTAGGCTGCCGAGGTCACGTTTTGCTGATACCTACTTCCTCATATATGTATATATCCACTTTCTCTGCAAGCATTTGCCAGAAGATTTTGAACAGTGAATGACAGAGCTGCTGTTCTAGTTGTAGCAAACGGTCTCGTAGGGTCAACAACATCGGGCAAGCTGTGCTCGATAAAGACATGACTGCTTGCTCTGCTTGAGATGGTAAAGATAACCACCTGAAAGAAATTATTGCACTGAAGTCATTATAATGAAATTATTCATCTTACAACAACTGAAGTTAAAATTATCCTTTAAAAAAAATCTTCACCATTTACAATGGTTCAGTGAGAGTTCTCTCTTCCCATTTCAAATCTAGAAGTAATCACAGTCTAATGTTATGTTTAAATTTCATATAATATTAAACTCATGCGTGAGTTATAAATCTCTGAATGTGCCATTCGAAGAACCCATCTAATCTAGAAAATTGAGTTGTTGTATTCCTTTTATGAAGTACTTCAGAAATTCTACTCAGGAATTTATTCAGGAAGCCCTGTGAGTCTGAAGACAGAACAGTCATTACAGGCCATTTCAAATTAACTCTTTAAAACTACTACAAAGAAAATAATTCTTGTCCAAACTAGAGTGGGTCCAGAATTGCCTTTAGCGTTTTTAAGACAACATGCCCACTAATTGTGGAACCACTTTAGAAAACAGCATTAAAATAGTCTTACAGTGAGCACTGAGAGAATCTTCCAAAGCTTACTGCCCTGTGCCATTCCTATTCTGGAAAATAATTTTGCCTATTGGATATTCCTGCCTTTATTCACCTCAGTAATTTTAACAGGAAATAGTACTGTCATACGGGAAGCGCAAACAGAGAGAATCACCTCTCTTTTTTGTACAGCTTTGCAGCATCTTTGACCTCTCGGAAGACATGATCTACTTGACGAGTCAGCATGTCATGTTTCAGGCGTTCCAGGAGGTTAATCATTTCGTCAAAGACAGAACTCTCCATCGAAGCCAGTTGCCCAAGCTGGAGCTTACTGACAGCGCTGCTTTCTGCACGGACCTCCAGCTCGGCCTGCTGCAGCTGCAAGAAGAACTAGAGAAACAAAACCAGAGATGAATACTACAAAAAATAATCTTACTATTTGAACTTTTCATTGGTACATTAATAGGCATGGTTCTAGAAAACGTTTTCCTGACACATTTAAAGACTCAAAATGTTAAAAGATTTTTAAACCACTTTCTTATCCTTCCCTGTTTTCCTGATCTAGTGAAAAATATGGTGCTTTAATCCTAGTGATGGAACTGACAGGGTTTCGGATACTACAGCAGATAGGTAGTGGGAATAGATCTAAAGAATTACTAAAAAGATATTTTAAGATTGACTGGAGAACAGGGAAAAAACAGACAAGCAAAACCCAAAACCCCAAAAAACAAAACAAAAACACAAATGAAAAAAAAAACACAAGCAAAACCAAACAAACACTGATTTTCATCTTTTTAATGTCTGCAAAAGTAAACTAGAATCTTTAACTGCAATTCATTTTATAAATAATCATTCATTAAGTGATAAATTTGCTGGGCTGTCAACAGCAAGAAAATGGACCAAGTTTAATGTGACACTGGCAACAACTTGTTGGTTTTGCTTTTAAGCGGATCAAGACGCTTAGGCAGATGCAGCTGTACTACATGAAGGTTGCTAGAGCCACAGTTGCCTGTGGGACAAGAAGAATTTGGAAGCTCCTCATCTCGCACACGATACCTGTATCTACACGCTTTATGGGTAACAGTTTTTTTGAACTTTTGTACCAATAACCATAGAAAAGATGAAGTGCTACAGAAGAACTGTGCTGTCCACAGGCTGTTATATAGCAGAACAAGTAATTCCCAATTCCCACTTACCAGCGAGGGGCTTTTCTGAGCCACACCAACACCACGTTGCAGCACAGATACCTGTGTTGAATCCATTTGCACTAACCTGCCACGGGAGCAGCTCAAGCCTCACACAAAGGCACTTCAGCATCAGTGCTGTTAACACGGGCTCAGACACCTCCAAAATCAACACGACTTTTTTACAATACAAAGCATGTAAATAAGATCCTTTTTTTTGTCTGTTCGGATTATTCTATCCCCCCAGGCTCTCTTTACATTTCCCTAGGAAGTTTGTAATTAATGCAACTTAGATCTCAAACAATAATCTGTCCTTATTTATACATCTTTTATTAAACCTGGATTTACATCTCATACTATTGTTTCAGTAATTAAATCTTCTGAATACACTTAGATAAGCAGAGCTAAAAATAAAATGTTTCTTATGAAACAAACACCAAAAGTCCATTTTTAGTTTGTTGGGGTTTTTTTTAAGTAAAATAATTACTTACTACATTGTCAGCCCAGTCTGCCAGCACTGTTGCTATATAGTTAACAGCATTAAGGATTGCACAGTATCGGAATCCTAAGGAAGCTCTAGTCTCTTCCTTCATTACTTGAGTTAATCGTATCCTGAAATCATCAACTAACTCCTTCTGTAAGCTCAGGAACTGTAGTTTCCTGGAAGCTGTTGGTAGATTCTTATACCTGTCTGGAGAGACATTAATAAAATATTTTTAGCTTTTCCAACACTGAATAAAGTCTTTTCAAGAACAAACAGTCATCTTAACACCTATGAGAACAACGTACAGTATTTAAAACAGCTGACATAAATGATTGGACTAGATGATCTCCAGAGGCCCTTTCCAGCCCCTGCCATTCTGTGATTTCAGGGAAACTACTCAATACAAAAGCTAAACACGTAAAAAACCCCAACATTCTTCCCCCTCCTGATTCCACTAGCACTTTGCATTCTAATACTTGAAGCAATATTTGATTATACCACACCATCCAGTGTGGCCCCTAAAGCTACTCACACAGAGTAAGATAAAGCCATTGAATATGCAATTCAGTATCTCCTGAAAACTTACTTGCTGTTGTGTTCTGTTCCAAGAAAGCAGATGTTACTTAATAGCTTCCAAATTGTCACAGATTCAAAAGGAATAGCAGGATTTTTTTATTACTGCATTATAACAAATTACATTCTCTCAAGTATAAAAGAGTTTTAATATGCTAAATACCAAACATACTTTTAAAATTATTATTTTGTAAACATGTCACTAGCTCAAGATTATTCACGCTTGAGTTAGTGTCCAAAACGCAAAGTTAACAGGAAAGCTTTTACTAAATTGCAAACATCACAACTTTGCAGCACTATATGTTGACTGCTGCTGGCAATGGATATTTAGTAAAGAAATCCATTAGCTGAAATTTTTTTACTACTCCTTACAAATGAGAGCAATGCCCATAGATTAATAATTACCTGTTATAACTAACAACAGAGTCATGAAAGTTTCAGCACAGTCTGGGACTTTCATTTCATCTACGTCAGTGATGTCTTTGTATTGCGATACCCACGCAGCCTCTGATGAAAGCATAGAGTCCATTTTCTGAAGAGCAACTGAGATGCACAAAACTTGTAAATTATTTAAGTATTTAACAATAATTAAAAAAATTCTGGCTAGACCCTCTCTAAAATATGCAAACATAAAAGCCTCATTTCTAGTAAGTTAAATTTTACATTTTCAGGTTATAAAAGCTACTGAAAACTGGCTTCACACAAACCCAGCTTCAATGTATCTGCACGTGCAATGCTGCTAAAAACTACGTAAGAGCTGGTTGGGGGTTTTGTTTTGGTTTCCAACAGTTGGCTTGCTCCTTTCCAATGTATTTCTAGAAAGTTAATACCCTTCCCCTATCTCAATTTAAAGTCAATCCTCGTCTGCCCACACATATTTGTAACATTTGTCTAAACACAAGCCTACTGGATTCCATATGGCTTAGGGGCAAGAGTCCTACACGCTACAAAAGCACTTTTAGAGTCTAACCAATTTTTAGTCAAAATAATCACAGAGTATAAAAATATAGATGCTTTATGTAGTGGCCCTTTCCAAGTGCCTCAGTCTGTTTGAGAAGGCTAATTGTGTACATATACACATACTTTCTGATCGTGCAATATAAAAGCCAACAAAATCCATCGGAAGTCTTACATTTTCTTTCCACTGTTAGCCACCTTTGGAAGCAGGTTTCTTCTGACAGAATATGCATGCAACTGGGAAAACTGCTGAGGTAACCATGAACGCTGTATAACTCTCTCTCAAATAGAAGTACCTCATCCACAAGGTGACAAAAGAGCGTATCATCGTACAATAGGCACGGAATGTCAGCAGCCAGCTTCTCCAAAATCAGCATTACTAGAGCACGAGAGAATTCAAGCTTTGAAAGAAAAAAGTTAAAACAATGTCAGAGATAAGAAGCATTAATGTGTGCAAACATGTACATAAACTGCTACTAGACTGAGTTGAGTCTGACCACATACTTGGTGAAACCCGTGGAAGCGGGCTTGCACAAATATCTATCAGAAGTTCACTTACATATTAATATATTATATAAATCCATTAAAGTGCTCACCCCAGCATTCACTGAAGATCCTGCCTTGTCCAGTATTGGTTGGATTTTGTCATCAAGGAACTTCGAGTGATTTCCAATCCACATGAGCACTTGTGTTAAATACCACTCAGGCTTATTTAAAAAAAGAAAAGAAAATAGTAAATGCATCCAAACAACACTTATTCAAGAACTACTAATACTTTAAGGCAAATTTCTAAAAATACCAGTCTCTTGCCCTGCCTTCTCTTGATTTCAGGACACTCAAGGCTTTCATTGTCTTTTACTTAGTTTTAATTTTCCTAAAAGCAGTATCAGAAAAGTATCTCTGGATTTGAATTCTCTTAAATGCACCAATTATTCTGTTTCTTCTCAAGCGAAAGCTCCTTTTTTTATCTCCCTCTTCTGTACTGCTTTCTCACTCATTAGGGCTTCTTTTCTGCTTCGTGTACTTCCTCTCCATGTTTCTATGTGTCTTTACTTCTCAGTACAGTAAAAAGGACACCCTACTGAAAAATCTCTTCCCGGTAGTTCCACTCTGTCATTGTACCCAACCTCAATCCCGCTTTCCCCCTGGACATGAGGAATCTCTATCACCTTCTCTTTTCACATTTTAATGCTTTTAAGGTCTTTCAGTTTCTACACCCAAAATATGGGCTGTATTTTTTGATGAACACTTCTTTCAGTGCTAGTTCAAGTGGAAGCAGTTCCTGTCCTCCTCACTCCCAACAGCCAAAGAACCTTCTGCTGAAGTGCACTCACATTTTGTATGTCTGTTTCTAATTTCTGTATTTATTTTCACTTGCCTACTGAATTTCATCACTTTTTTCTTTAGACTCTCTCTCCCCAACTTGCCAAGATCCTTGTGAACTCTGAGGCTATCCTCTGAAATACATGCAATCCCTTCCAGGTTGATGTCTTTCAAATACTTTACATGGGTATTTTCTTTATTCCATCATCTAAGTTATTAATGAAAAAACCCCACTACAAACCAACTGAACAAAAAAAACAACAAAAAAAGAAAACAACAAAGCTAAACCCCAAAAGAAAAGAACCCAACCCTAATTTGAGCAAGGCCCTGTTGGAATATCTTCCTGCTCGGACACTAAATCACCTGAAAACTTTTCTTCATGAGGTTTTTTTTTAGAAAAATAGTTTTTCACCTATTGTTGTTCACATCCCTTCAATGTAATTTTCCCTTTCCCTTATGAAATAATTTTGTTCATGTCTAAAAAGCCTCTTCCCCACTAACACATGTAACATTATCTTTAAAAGCACTGTAGTAGCAACTATCAAGATTACGAATATATTTACATTTACCCAAGACTGTCAACATAAGTACACAGACTTCTGCAACTGAACGGTTACAAAACAGCTCCAGATGTGTCACAGCAGCATTAGCACACTGAAACCTCTGCCAATGATAAGTCTCACCCAAAAATCCTCAGCCTTTGGAGAGAATTCATACAAAAAGTGAGCCAGTTTCCAACTGGTAAACTGGACATCTCTTGATGTATGTCAATTAAAATATGTAACCCAGGAAACTAATTATGTAACAGTGCCTTTAGATTAATCACATTGTATGCAGTAACAGCAGAACCTGCCATTTTCAGTTATACGAAGGTAGAAAAGCAGAGTGCCAAAAATCAAAGTCACGGCTTTCTCCAGCCTTTGAGCTTGAGCAACAAGGAACAGTGCAAAACTGTTTGCAAAGAGATGGAGGAAATTAATCAAAACTTCTGAAATGATGGGACTCAGTCCAAGGTTGTAGTAACACTTCCTAAGGCAAAGGAGAAATAATCGTCTGGCCCACAGAAAATGCTTGTGCCTCTGAAAGGTCTCCAAGTGCTATCTTGATGCCTGTTCACACTGCGGTAGCACAAGAACTGTGCAGTTTTGAAGAATCTTAATTTTAGAAAGGAAAGTGATAAAGCCACACAAATTAAAGACAGCAATTAAAAAGAAAAAAAAAAATCGAACTCCTTTTTCCCATACCTTGTTTAAAACGTTGGTTTGTTTATTTCCAGTGAAATGGTACTTGAATCTTTTCTGAAGAGGATTCAGCATGATCTGGATCGGAAGGATAATGGGTGGTGATGGGGGTAAGGAGTACTTTTCTGGCAGTTGCTTAGGCTTGGTTAACAGTTCATCTCTAAGTTTGACAGTCAAGGATAAATTTAAGTGCTGAATTCTCCCAATATCATCATTTCAATAGAATGGGTTTATAAAATGAACATTTCTTAGTTCTACTTCATTGGCTGAAGGCAGTATTACTCAATCAACACAATTCCTCAAATATGAAGGATGCTCACAACATTTCAGTTTATATAATATTTAATACAACTCAGGCTGCTAAGGATTATTAATTCAATGACAATACAAGTCACTTAAGTCAGTTTGATTTAGGAAACTCCTATCATCAAAAAAAACCCCACCACAGAAAACCACCATTAGCAGTACCAAACAGAAGGGCTGTCCATGAAACAAGCTTTTTCACATTTGTTAAATGAAGATAAAAGACTCACGAGTTTAATAAATGCAACACATGATTTCCCATTTTCACGTAGCTGATTTAAGTGACCCAGTCTGCCAGACCAAACTCTTACCAACTCAGGGTTGTGTAGAATGGCCTTGTATCTTCCCACACCGTTATGGAAAAAAAAAAAAGAAATAAAAATGCTTGGTTGAGTTTTAGCAGTGCCTTATTTAATTCACACAAAAAAAGGAACAGGCTGAGCAGCGGTGCCTTCTGCTTAGCCTCCAAGGCAGAGTGCTATCACTGCACAATGAAAATCCTTCTGTAGTCTCCCCTTTTTGCAAAGTCTCCTTCTGAGATGTGCATCTTTGGCTCTCCCTCTTTTCCTTCTAGGATGGGATATATTAAAATGGTTNGTACGTCCCTTACCTTGACAATTTGTCCTTAAGAATTTTATGCCAGAACTTAACAGTGGATCTCACAAAAGCAAGCAGATGAGTACAAGATGACTCCTGAAGTTTAATATCCAGTTCTGCCATGAATGCTAGTGTACTGGCTGCCTCTGGAACGTTGTTGGTCATCAGATATTGCTGAATGCTATCACTACAAAGATACAAGAAAAGTCAACGCAAAAGATTCATTAAATATTAATAGAAAAGAATTGTTTGTATATTGAAAAATTAATATTAACACTTTCTCAAATGTAAAATATTTTAAAGATGGGATAAACCATGTTACCAGCCTCAAAACATATATGCAGTACTCAGAAAATGTACCTTAACTCTTCTATTCGTGAAATCCACTTCAGATAGGCCAGGTGTCGTTCAATCTCTTCTACCTGACTTATCAGTACACCAAGATCCTCCATCCATGGCTGAGCTTTCAGTAAGTGGCTATCGATCGAATCAGATAGAAGAGCTTCTTCTTCTAGAAGTTGATTCAGAGACTTTTTAGAATCTTCTGCATTCTTTAAGGCATTCTGAATTCTTTTAGGGACTTCTGATGAAACTGTCAGTACCTACATTCACAGGGAAGCATTAAGTCTGACATAAAAACAGCGCACTACATAGAGTAGTACCATCTGAGATATTAATACATTGCTTTAATTTAGTTAAATATACTTAATCTGTCATACAGCATATTCAGAAGGAAGTGGGGAAAGACGCCTACCTGTTCTTCTAACTGCTTCTTGTTTTCAGACAGCTTATCAATAAGGCTGTCCAGCTTCCTCAGAGAAGCATAGTCATTTCCAACTTCTCTTTCCACAAATTCAGAAACATAGTATGGGATATCACAACGATCTAGATCTCTAGCGACTTCTTTCTTTTTAACAGCAACGGTTGCCATGTTTTCTTTCTCTGTAATACTGATGATACAATTTCTCATTAGTTACCGCTAGGACAGTGCAAACAACTACTGATCTACTGAGGTCACAAAGCTCCGTGAAAAGCCGGGCAGTTCGATTTAAATTGAAATTTAAGTAATACATTCAAGAAATATACAGCTTTAAGTGAGACACTCTGCTGGCGTAAATCTTAGCGGAGATATGATAAAACTTTGCTTACATATGCAACCAGTGATTTATAATACATTGATTACTAAAGCGAGATATGCCTGTTAATCTTTTTTCTCCACAAATACGAATTTTATTCAAGATGGTTCAATATGTACATAGTTTCTCCATACACAACATGGAAAACTTAGCAAAAAATACTGCGAAAATATTTTTTGTAAAACACGAAGGAAGACAACAACACTCTGCTTTACCTTTTCATATTTTCATACAGTTTAAGATGTTCCAGAGGTATCAACAGATGACCGACGTGTTACTGGCAAACCACCCGCTCCACTCAGGTCTTGCAACGATTTGTAACGAAAAAGCATCACGGAAATATCTGTGAGAAAAGAGGAGACGTGTGGCAGAGGTGAAATCCAGAGGACGGTCACGAACAGCGAGACAGAAAAGGCCGCAACGACAAGTGCCTGGCTGGTTAGTTCAATCCTCAACTTTTTAATCCCCCTCTCCAAACCAGCTATTGAACACCGAAACCCGCACCCTCGCACTCGAGCTGCAGCGAAGCAGCGCCGGGGCTGAGCCAGGGGCGCGGCCGCGGAGGCACCGCGGGACAAGCCTCAGGGACACCGAGGGGAGCTCGCCGGGAGGAAGCAGCGAGGGAAGGAGCAGCCCGAGCAGCGGCAGGCAGAGCAGCAGCAGCAGCAGGACCCGCCGGGCGCTGAGGGAGCGGCGAGCGCAGACACAGCCACAGCCGGGGCCCCCGGGCAGGACCCGCAGCTCGGCACCCACCTCGGCCGCGGCGCCGGGCAGTCTCCGGACAGCGCCGCTTCTGGGCGAGGGGCCGCGGCCTTCGCACGGCCACGGCTCCCCCCGGGCGGC
>WEIS01005081.1:6980-25539 GCA_013389965.1 Todus mexicanus | reverse complement strand
ACACGGCACGCTGGCCAACACGGTACGCTGGCCTACACAGCACGCTGGCCAACACGGCACGCTGGCCAACACGGCACACTGGCCTACACGGCACACTGGCCTACACGGCACACTGGCCTACACGGCACGCTGGCCCATGCGGCACGCTGGCCTACACGGCACGCTGGCCAACACGGCACGCTGGCCCACACGGCACGTGCTCTCTGCATGCACATTCTCATGTGGTCTGAGGCAGAGCTGAGCAAAACAGAAGACATAAGATCTGTCCCTAAGGTGTTATAATGGGGCAGGGAGGTCAATAAAGATGGGGGGCAAACAAAAGTCCTACTTTTTCTCTTGAGGCAGGAACACATTTCTTGAAGAAATAACTTCTGAGGAGCGCCAGCCAGTCCTTTGCCCTGTATCGGAGCTGGTGGATGTGGGACCTGATCCCCCTGGTGCTGCTCTGGCACTAAGCACCAACAGGCTTCTTGCTGTCCGCCACCATTGCTAGAAACGCTGGCGCAGACCAGTCCCTGACATTGTACTGTCATTTAGTGGCACCCGAAGCAGGTCTAGATATTCCCTGAGTAAAAACCCAGCACCCCACCAACTGCCGTATGGCTGAGGTGGACAAGGTAAGGCTAGCAAAGGCCTGAGTCGCGTAGCCCTTCTGGCTGCCCACGGGTCACACACACGAGGGCATCCTGGGCTCTGATCACATACAAATCTTGCCCACAAGCCGTGTCCACACCAGGGGACACGAGAGGAACAGGACATGTCAGTAAGCACAGGTTAGTAAACACGTTAGAGCTCTGCCTTGCTGCGGAACAGGCGCTGGCAGCTCTGCTGCTGCTGTGCCAGCACCTGCGGGAGCGCTGCACCGGCTGGGCCGTGCGGAGCTTTTCTGTACAGCTACGGTGGATTAAGTCGCTGCAGCACCTGATGAAACAGCACCTTAAGAGGAGTCTTGCTCCCCAGTCCTCCAACATGATGCTTCCCAGAGGACAAGAGGAGAGCCAGTGGCTCTGGAGCACCTGCAGGCTACACGGAGGGAGCCGAGCACCTGAGCAGGATGGAAAGCAACTGTCTCTCCTGTGTGAGGGGAAGAGACCTGGCTGGGCAGGAGCACAAGCCGAGATGGAGACCGGGCAGCCTCGGGGAGGAAGGCCCCTCTCTGTTCCCTCCAGCTGGGCTGGGGCGGCCTCCACGGCAGGGTGCTGGGCAGCTGGGGTGAGGGCTGTACCTCAGAGTGGCACTCGCAGGGTGCACCACAGAGAAACCCGACTGCAAGGCCTGTCCCCTGTGGGTGAAAGTGCCCAGGAATCCCACAGCAAGAGAGACATCCCCAGCTGAGACCTGCGCCCCCAGCAGCACAGAGAGCATCGGTGTCACAAGGGGTGTCCCGAGGGAAGGGCACAGGCAGCCTTGAGGCACCTGATGCTTCTCTGTGTGCTGGAAGCGCTGCTGTGGAGGCGGCGGCACCGCACTCACACGGCAACAGAAACACCACGAATTTATGTTATGCTGTAATCTAATTCTCTCGAATGGCTGCCACTCTCCTTTCAGGCCCGGCTGGGCTGAGAGGCTCTGTGTGAGGCTCTCTGTCCTCACCTGACGCCTTGGGAATGAAAGACTGACACGGACAAAAACAAACACCGCAATGCGTGGCCAGCACACGCCCAGCAGCAATCCCCTCGCAAAGGCAGGCGAACAGAAACACCTAACGATGAGGACAATTCTGCCATCCCATGACTGCTTTGGGGAACGAGAGCCAGGCCCCAAACTGCAAGTGTTTACAAAATTATAAGCGATGTTACTTTTCTGAATTTTTGACCCTTGAGGGTTTCACTTCCGCACGTTTCTCCTGAAGCACTGGAAAGTGAAAGAGAGGATTTTTTTAAAACTGCAAATAAAGCCTGGGACTCTATTCTTCCTGCTTGATTCTACAACTGGAGCTTCAAAAAACCCACAGAAAATCACGAAGCCCAGCAGTAAATCCTGTGATCTGCTCCGGCTGCAGGAATGCTGGGAGCCTTGGGCAGCGCCTGCCCTCCCTGCCGCCGGCTGGGCTCTGCCACACGTCCTCCGCCACACGTTCTCCTCCCTTCCTTCTGAATCTGTATTTTCAGCCCAAGGATGCAATTCTTTTTTTTTTTTTTTTATGAGCTGCCTGTCTCTTTTTGTTTAGCCGAGAGTGCTCAGAGCCCTTCCCCCACCACCTTCTCCACCGCTGCTGCTGGTTTTATTCAATTCAACACTTGAGGGAACTGCAGATGAAATGTCTCTGAATCTAAATTGCCAGCGATAGATCTAACAGCCTTTTTCCCTCTCCCCCTCCTCAAACTCCCCTCAGACAGAATTTCGAGCACATTGTCTCTGCCTCCCTCAGCTTCAGCTGCAAAACGCCAGCACCAGGACAGGAGCCCCGCAGCTGGAGCACAAAGCTGGCGTGACCCTCTCTGCAGCAGCACAGTCAGGAGCCAGCACCAGCCTGGGGAGAAGGTGCTGTGCCCGAGGAGACCAGTGCTGCCTCCGAGCAGCCTGAGCCCCTGCACGGGCACAGCCCGTTCTGGTCACGGCCACCTCCCCGGGGCACCACAGAGAATCACAACACGTATCTGCAGAGCACAGGCCCTCACTACGCTCTCCTGGTCTCCTGCACACAATCGACTGATGGCCTGAGCTGAGGGCAGGCTCTGCAGCCAGTCTCGGCGCTGCAGACACGTCCCGGGTGCTAAAGCCGGGCCCGCAGAGTCTGGAGGGGCAGCTGGCAGAGCCGGGGTGCATGGCACACGTTTCCTGAGCAGGCACCACGCAGAGTGTGTGTGGGCAAATCCAGATCATACCTCTGCAATCACAGCGAAGGGAGCGCCTGAGAGCTGTGGGCGCTGAGCCTGCAGAGAGGAGAGGAGAGGAGGTCATCCCGTCTGAGCACGTATTGGCCCAAGCAGATGGGAAACCTGCTTTTAATTTGGGTGGGAAACAGGGGAGAACTCTCTGGCCATTGGTAGCGCCTCTGTGACCAGGCACTCACATGCTTAGTGTGGGGCACATGGTGCCACGCAGGCAGATGGCATGGGAAAGGACACACTGTCAGAGAGGAATCCAATCCTGAAAATGGGGCACAGGACAGAGCAGAGCTCCTGCAGCCTCTGGACATGTCCCTGACAGCAATGGCATCGGCTTTAGGGTCTGAGGGAAGAAATGCTCCATGATGGTACCCTGGCCCCACACCGGCCCAGCCCCCTGGCTTCACCCACAGCCACTGCGGGAACGAGTGCAGCACGTGGGGTGGTGGAAACGGCACCAAGTTCTTTGCTAAGGGAGATCCCCACAACCCTCTGCTTCCATTTGAATGGCCTCTCATTTTATCCAGTTCAATGTTGGCAATTGTTCGTGCTGTCTGGAGCTTTGATTAAATCTCCTAATTTTCAGCTAAGCTTTTTCTTTCCATAGGGCAAACCCTTGACCTTAGAGCATAGAAAAGTGGTCAAAAGGAAAAATAACAAGGCAAAGAGGAAGGAGGGGTAAAAGCTGGGAGACACAGAGGAATTAAAAGCTTGAAGGAGCCACTATGCATGGGAAGAGACTCCTGCCAAAGAGCTCACTCCGCAGAGCTCGGACTCACGGCAAGATCCGTGGTTCCCCACTGTGCCTGCCCACGCTGCTGGTGCTGCTCCAGGGTTGAGAGCACCAGGCTTCCATAATGCCCCGAAACCTCCTCCTTTCCATTTCTGTGCAGGGATATAGAGGCAGTGAGGTCTTCCTTGGTGGTGTGTTACTGAGGGAGGCGGTGGGGCTCACGCTGGCACTGGCTGCTCAGTGGGGAGATGCACGCGCAGCTTGTTTTGTCATTTTAACCCGTGCCAAGAGGGCAGGGAGAGCAGAGGGAAGACTGCAGAGAGCAGCAGCCACCCTTTCCTTCAGGCAAGCGCAGATCTGGTGCTGGGCCAGCTGGGGTTTGGCACGTTCTCTTCTTGTTTTCATGGCACCCACAGGGCTCTGCCTGGGGAGATCTAACCCATCCCCCGAGAGCTGAAACTGAGCTGGGTGCAGAACCAGCGCTGCAGTCACAAACACACAGACAAATGCTACCACCTTCCGTGCTGGGGAAATTAAATGCTTTTTACCCTTAGGCTGCAGAGAAAAATATTAAAATGTAGGCAGAGTATTATTGAAACAATAAATATTTTTTTCTGAGTGTAAAGACAAAGTGAAACCTTAACTGTATGAGGTATGAAATACTCCACTAATCTCAAAAGCCTGGTAATCCCGAAACCTAAAGACAACAGCTTAAAAATGTCAACTTTGCAATTTCAATATTATTTTAAGAAAAAGACTAGTTGGTGTGTTTATTCCAGAACTCTAAATGACACCCATTTCCACTGAGATATTAAAACTCGCAACTGACCTCTGTCCTGCTCCCCAAGTCCTTCAGTCCTATCTGAAATTAATTCGTAATGCACAGATGGTCAGTATAAAAATCTCTCTCATAACAAAAGCATATGTTGAGAACAAAAGCAAATAAATGGGGTATAAAAATAAACATACCAAGAGGCATCATGCTGACTGCATTATAGATTTTCATATCTAATTAAAAGAAAATCTGCCTTTGGGTATCTGTCATGAGAACAGAGCCCTGCTGTGGAACCCGCGGCCTATCTGGGATCTGTAACGGAGCCGGCCGCAGCCATCCCTGCGCTCCCGGATGGGGCTGGGAGCATCGGCAGCTTCTGCCTCGTACAATGGCTGGCTCCTGTCCCGGTGGGATCTGTGACACTGCACTGTCCCAGCACAAAATCTGGTTTTCCCCTCCTCGCTACCTCCACCTGAAAATTCAATGCTCTTCTCCTGGACTGGCTTGGGAGCATCGGCAGCTTCTGCCAAGCTTCAGAAGGAAAGACCCAACGAACGTACGAGCACTGGCTGAAGCAGCAGCCATCCCTCCCTTCCTGGGAAGTGCTGGGGGTGTGCAGGGAGCACCACACAGTGACACGAGGAGAGGTTTGTGCAGGGCAGGATCAGCAGAGCCAGCTTCAGCAAAGCCAATCCGAGATGTACGTGAAAACACAAGAGGAGGCCAAGTGCAGGAAGAAGCGGCGCCAGCACCCTCGTGCCGTCTGGCCCACGGTTCACCCCTTGGCACGTCGGCCTGACCACCAGCCAGCCCAGTACAGACCTCCACAAAAAGCTCATTACCTGAAATGAGAGCTCACCCTTCACAAGGGATTTTCTGCAGTAGGGCTGCCATGGATCCAGGTGGTTTTGCATCCATCATCAGGAGTAATCAGACACCCCTGCTTGGTGTGAAGTGCTAGAAAGGGAACTGCTGGGGAGAGGCTGTGTGGGAGAAAAGGAGTGAAAAAAGGAGCATAAGGCAACCTCTGGATAGCACCGAGACACAGTCCCTCTGGCAGATCTCTGAATTCCCTCCTCAATGAAAATTCAAGGCTTTGTGATGAAACAAGAAATCTACTAGTGGACAGCTCAGAATATATAAATCTTCCCTGCCTGACAGTCCTGCATCCTGACTCAGTATGTGAAGGGTGTAGACAAGTTCCACCCACCACTCATCTCCTCTTACTGCAGCATCCCTCACCTCCAATCAGCGTATCAGGTGATCACACATGAAATACACTCTGAAGCGACAGGCACAGGGGCTGGTGCTCAGAAGCAATGGGTTTCTGCCGCTCCCATAAGCATCGGTTGGGTTTACAAAACCCTGGATGCTGAGGAAGGGGAAGCAGAAGCTGTAAAATGACTACGCTCTTCACTGATGTGCACGTGCACTCATATAAGTGAGAGGAAGCCCAGGAAAAGGTGGAAGACAGGCTGTGTACAAAGAGGAACACGGCAAATGAGCACAGTAACTGCCCCACGTGGAGGTGCTGCTCCTGGGACTATGCTGTGGTTCCCAGCAAGCGCTTCTGCACTTGACTGACTATCTCAGACAACTTTAAGGAGGTTTCATGTTGAAAACTCAACTGAACAAGACCCTGAGCAACCTTGTCTAACGTTGAGGTTAGTCCTGCTTTGAGCTGGAGGTTGGACTGCAGACCTTCTGAAGTCCTTTCCAACCTCTAGCATTCTGTGATTTTGTGACACTAATTCTTAATTCATGCTAAATAATACAACTGAATGGGCTTAACAAAGACTTGGTGTAGTGCCAGGCAGGATTTAAAACCTCAGACCGGAGAAACGAGTTGGGAGAATAAAGTGAAATTCAGTAGAGATGAGTGCAAGGTCTACACTGTCAGGAACCACCGCTGCACGTACAGAGAGCCAGCAGTTGCTAGGCAGGAGCTTGCTGAGATGGGGCTGGTGCTACTGTGGACTCATACGAAAGCAAGTTGCTAAGCGTCTGGGTGAAGAACATCAACCAAATCTGTTTTCCAGATCTTTCCCAACGCCATAAGTCAGTCCTGATGCGTATAACTGTATCTGCACCGAAGCAGCTGTGAACTCGTCTGCTCCACTGACCAGCTATGTGGCTGCAGGCAAGGCATTCTGTAACCTAGAAAATGAATAAAAAGCAGGAACTTCACTGGAAAACCTTCAAGAAAACTCTTATCAATCTATCTTGAGATTTCCCAAGGAAACAAATTCCCCAGCTCTTCTCTAAGGAAACATCTGAGATGCAAATATGAGGAAAGTGGAAGATTTGATACACATGGCTCTATCATCTCTGAGCTTCGTGGGATGGCCTGTAAAATCCGGCTGATTAAGTTCCCTGGAAACCAAAAACAGGCAGAAAAAAAACCACAGGTGAAGGCTGCAGGTTCAGAAGTTGGTGCCGATGCACTTGTGGTTTGCTCTAGGGACGGCTGAGGCACACCTGTCAGTATTGAGGACCCCATGGTACCGTGATGAAGAAATACGCAGCATTTGTAAACTCTGGAAGAGAAACCTGTTTTGTGAACATGCTGCAGACATGATGCAGAGCTCCACTTCACCCACTTCCAGCGCTGTGGCTTTAGCAAGAAAACAAAGCTCAGCTCAATTCTCCTGTGCAGACCCGATGAGCTATCTCCCAAAAATCACCCACCACATCCCAGACACTCCTGACTCTGCTACTCAGCAGCAGCCCTCATGAAAACAGCTCTTCTGAGAGGACAGGGTGCCCCAAGCACATGCTACCACTTACTGAACACTCCTTTGAGCCCCTGCTACTGAATCCAAGAGAAATTTCTTGTCTTGAGCATGGCTTGCTGCTGAGGCAGTGACTCAAGCTGAAGAAAACAGATGGGACCTGCAGACTTTGAAAGCAGACCACAAGGAAAAAGCTTCAGGGCAGCATAAGGCAGCAGAGACGAGACACTGGGGCTGCACAATGCCCTGTCAAACAGGCGGCCAAGCAGAGTGCTGGGACGAGAGGGCTGGTGCTGTGGCCGCGGCAGGTGCCCCTTGCTGCACCTGGAGCGTGCCAGGACAGCCGAGTGCCGGGGAAGCGGCAGCAGCAGGATCCAGCAGCACAGCTCAGCAAGCCCAGGGCTGGCAGCAGCCCCTGCCCCGTGCCCCAGGCTGGGTGCTCTGAGCCCGGCTTTGTGGGCTGGCTCCAAAGAGCCACAGATGGTGGCGAGGCTCTGCGGCATAGGCGGCTTCCAGAGCCTCACCAGACATTGCTGACGGGAGGTTTCGAGGCAAGATGAGAAAATATCACACAGATAAATGGAGAAGATGAGAGGAAAAACCTTAACCTCACTCTGCAAATCATAATAGCTTTGTCAA
Organism: Todus mexicanus; assembly: GCA_013389965.1. Lineage (NCBI taxonomy): Eukaryota > Metazoa > Chordata > Aves > Coraciiformes > Todidae > Todus > Todus mexicanus. The sequence continues at coordinate 17,829 of WEIS01005081.1, read as the reverse complement.
AATAAAAGTCAGAGCTAAATCTTCCTGCTGCACACCTTCCCACCCCAGGAACCGTGCAAGCGCAGACATTTTGTACCAGCTGCAAACCCTGCGCAGAGGCCGACACGCCGGCACAATACCTGCACAACAGCACCTCCCCGCCAACGCTGCACCAGGAATGGGAAATTGTCATCACGTAAAGCAGCAAGGTCACACAGTGTGTCCAGGCAGCCCTTGGAAAGGCACAGTCTCTCCTGATATTGCAGAGGAAAGCTCAGAATCGCTTGTGGTTCATTAGGCTTTGCCTGAGGGGCTTTCTTCCGCTATTAACTACAAACAAGGTTCAGGTTCTTGTTACCCGGTTTTGTGCGTGCAATGCAGGAAGGTGAAGGGGAAGGTTTACCAAGAGTCATTTGTAAATATGCTGAGACAATTCAGATATGTTTTTAAAATCCATCAGACATCCTGTGTAGTAAGTCACCTTAAACAAGAACACTGAAAAAGCTCTGTCAATACAGCAACATCTTTTTCAGCAGAGGAATTTTACATCAACATTGGCAAAGAGTCTGTGCATAAATTACACGTAGCAGAATATACCGTGCAATTCCCTTCCCTCCAGGCACTGACACTGTGTTCCCTGCAGCCTGCCTGTTTCTCCCAGCTTTATGACCCCAATGAGATGAGCTCTCACTGTTTTTTTCCTCGTTACATTTTGATATTTCAAAGCATGGCCTGCTTCTCACTCCCGTCTCCCTGCTCCACATTATTAATGAATTGGAAAGCAGACATCATTAGTTTTTGGAGACCATTTCTTTTAAAATTTACAGAACCCTTCATCTGAATCCCCAGAGCCAGTCTGCTGTTCTCATCTTAGAATCTTATTAGCATCATATCTCCTGGATCCTGCCATGCAAACTGCATTGCTATGCACTTTCTAGCACTTGACCCTTTTGCGGACGGAATTAATTTCCTCTTTGAAGGCAGAGCAGCATGCTGTTGTGCTTGTTAAAGAAAGAAAACTCAAGCTAGAGGATGGGAAACAAGCAGAGGATATTCGCAGTTAAATATAGGCCACTGTAAGGTTTTATATAGGCAGGCGAGAAAGAGGAAGATTGGCCAAAAGAATAATAGATTGATGACGCTTTATTACCAGAAACATCTTCCAAAAGAGCATGCAAATAAAACGCCTGACAACGCTCGCTGGGAATTGCTGGTTTTATGGCACACTCCTTTTTAGCAGCATCGCCTTTGTCTGCAGCCTCTGCATCCTCCACCTCTTTCTGTATCCAAAATACCCTCAGACTTTGGGTTGTAGAATTGATGTAACACAAAGAACCAGAATTTGCCTCCTGCTTGGGGCAATGAGAAGGTGCCCAAGGTGCATCTGAAGAGAATAAAGAAAAACAGGCCAGGTAAAAAGAGGTCTTTCTCTAAAAGAACCCCAAGTTCACTGATGTCATTGCTGGTATCCCCTCAGAAGGCACAACATTCCTAACACATGGAGTAAAGTAGAAAACTGTTGCTAGAAAAAGTGTTGGGCTATTTCCAGTTCCATAGGACTACTGGGACTGAAGAACTTTCCTCATCTTCATTGTTTTAACGATTTTGATTCTGCTGCATAGGTTTAGCAGCAATCTTTACTGTGACTGCTGTGGAGGAAATTCCTTAGGATGAAGGATTCATCCTTTCCATAAGCTCATTGGGAATACGTTAATAAAGAACTGCAGCAGTTTACTTTTAAGTAACTTCTTGCAAAAATATAGTCAAAAATCATAGAATAGCTGAGCAAGGCTTAAACCTTCTCTATTGGCAAAGCTACCACCCGGACTCAGGAATCGGAAAGGGTCCCGAATAGTTCAAACTGGAGGTGAGACGGGTCACCAGATTAAACTGATGGTTGTCTGGACTGCTCTTTTCTTATGGCTGTGCAGTGGTCCCTGTGAAAGGACATCTGGGCATCTCTTTCTAGCACTTGTCAGGGAAACTGGCTAGCTCCTTCTCGAAGAGCCATACTCGGCAGCTCAGTCAGCTCCTTCCCTTTCTATCTCACCACAGCCTGTAACATCAGTCTTCCTAGGAAGGCAAAGTTCCCAAGCACAAATTCATCAGAAGGTGATAGGAAGGTGTCCTGTGGTGTGTAGAAACCCCAGACGTTTTTTTACAGGCTACTGTCCTGGTAATACTGGGCAAATGAGTATCATCCATCATCCATCACCTTATCCTTTACCATGTCCTCCAAAGGAGCAAGAGAACTGCTGGAGAACTGTGACTCACTCTTTTCTTCTCATTTACCACTTGCCTTCTGAAAACATGGGGGACATTCGTGCAGAATTCATCAGGCAAATGGTGTTAGCAGCAGCAGCACAAGTGCCAGACACAGACTGGCAGGGAGCTTATGAATAGCACGATGAATGATCTATAGCAAAAGCCATGGGCAAGAGCTAGCCATTAGTCTGGGGCTTAGTAATGCACTCCTCAAGTACATTACTCACCAATCCATCAGGCAACCCGCGAAAGGACTGAGGGATTCCAGCACTTTTAAATCTGTAACGCAATGGCTGGCAGCCTGCACTACATGCCCTAGGTTACAAGGGCATGGAGGAAGACAATTCATTTTGTGTCATAGCCAGTATTTCTTCTTCCCCTTTTCTGTGTGTACTTAAGAAATGGACCTTCTATTATCTGCAGATTAATAGCCAGGAGAATGCTCTGGTGTCTCCGTTAACGTTTGCTGTTGAGGAAGGTTTTCACAGAACACCTCACCCTCACAGTTCTCATCAGCTGGGCTAAGTACGGGAACGAGCGAGTCAACAGATGCGATTTCTTAATTTAACAACAGTGCTCAAAGTACAAGTATTCTAGAAAATACTACAAGGCACCGTTAAAACACTGGATACGACAGAATGAAGGTTGCCAGCATAATTTGGGCTCTTCTGCGTAAGCACATGGTACGGACTCCAGTACCTGATCCTATATGACCCTGGGCTTGCTCGGTCAGAGGGTGGATGATGTACACAGAAAAGGTAATCGGTCAGTTTTTCCTCTTCTCTCTCACAGCTTAGTGCATGGCTCCAGCTTGCATTTAGTGCACTTTTCAAACCTCGCGCAGAACACTGTTATTAGTTTCCTTTGGGGAATTTCTATGACATTCATCATTACCTAAATTCTCCAGAAGGCTTACCTAGTCTCAGCACCTGGTGAGCAAAGAGTTTTATTACCCACACTTTACAAACACCGGACAGAGGCAGAGAGAGAATCAAGCATTAGGTGTGTCTTCTAATTTTAGGTGCTTGGTTCAAGGTGTCTCGTTCTGATTTGTGAAGCACTTAACGACTTTATAGCAGTTCGTGTGTTTCAAGCAACACTGTGAGTGCCCAGCAATTCTGCAAAGAAACACCTTCACGTTCCAAGCTGAAAGCTCTGAAGAGGAGGACAAATAGAGCTGTCTCTGAGGATCCTGGCTTGTCCCCTATCTCCAGTAGTGTAACAAACTCATGCCCGTACCCACTGAGACAATTCCCGAGCCACCGCCTGCCATTCATCCAACACTCCCAGGTTTCCACAACAGCCAGGTGAGGAATCCCCCCGCTGGCACACAGGTCGGTGTGCTCACAGAGCGGTAGCCTGTCACCAAAGAGCGGGGGTCAAGGCGCACGCACAACGAGGCTGAACCCAAGATGCACCATCGAGATGGGTTTTGCAATCTGAGAGTGCAGCTGGGGCGTGGGACTCGTGTGCTCGCACAGAGGCAGAGCGAGCAGGGCTCGGGGGTGGAAGAGAGTCCCAGAGCTCCCAGCAGCCATGGAGGGTGAGAAATGCCCAAGCTAAGCCTCGTTCTGAAGGCAGGGTGCAGCACATCACTAAAATACTTCTGGCATCAGTACTGAAATCTTTACATTGAAGCACAGAGGCTTTCATGGGTTTTAAGGATATATGTATAAGGTTCTCCCCCAAATCTTGAACAACATGCGTATTTTTTTTTTCTGTTAAAATTATTTTTTGGCAAAACTGTTTTTTCTAGGAACGCTAAAGAAAAATTATGTCAAGTCAAAAATTGGAAAATGGAAAAATTCAGGTTTAAAGGGGATAGAGAAGTGGCAAGCAACTAAAAAGAGAATCTATTAATGGAAAATGTCAATACTACCTTTACGTGACAATACAAGTTAGTATTTACACAGGAACTAAACACAGGAACTTCAAACATGGGAATTTAAATAGTAAACTAGCTTTGAACACATAGTTCTAGGCACACTTTTAATCTTACCTTGCCACAGTCGAAGTCTTCAGTAATGAACATACCAACCCCCGCCGTTTGTGCCAGTCAGAGCTGCTTGGAGATCTCTTGTAACGGAGACGCGTGTTTAGGACTGTGAGCAGAAATGGGAACTGCTACTCGTGTCCAACACCGGTGGGTTCATGTTGCAGTAAACACCTTAAATTTCTCATTTCACGGCCTCTGAGCACCCAGATTTGCAATTCAAAATCACTGACGTATTTTGGCTTGTTTCCCTTTTTTGGAGTCATTCCAGCACTACAAGGACCCGGGGCAGCCCGATGCACGGGGCGTGACCTGCAGGTACCCACTGCTGAGAGCCAGGGAAGGGGAGACCCGAGCAGGAGCGATTGCCAGGGACACTGCGGAAAAAGGGAGAAGCTATGGAGGAAAAAACCCCAAGCAAACAAACACTGGAGGGTGAGAACAGAGGGCTAAGAGGCAGGGAACTGGGAGAATGAGTGAGAAATGAAACAGAAATGCAAGGAAAGGCATATAAGCATGGCAGAACTGAAATCAAAGCCTTGTCTGAAGTAAAACCAGTATCACATAAAAATCAGCTTTAAAAGATTTAATGCAATTGTTGCAAAATCCAGTGCAAACTCTTAAGTAGGGGTCAGAGTAGCTTAATTTGGTAATTAATCAATGAATGCCTCTTAACCGAAGATAAGAATGTTTAGAGAGGATGTCACACCAGTTAAATAATTCATTTTTAAAGACAATTCCATTTTTAATACGGATGATGCTTCAAAGAACAAACAGAAACTTCTTAGTTGTACAAATATAAACAGAAAATCTAAGGCTAAAGCACTGAAAAATCTCCAGGATTTCTTGAATCTTTTCTGCAGGGGCAGCCCACTGCTGTGCAGGGAGGGAGGTCTGGGCAGCCCCTAGAGCCCTGCACCCACTTAGTGTGTTGATATTGGCACTGTCTGGGTCTTCGTGTGCGTGTCTGAGGAGCATGAGTGGACATTACACCCTGTGTTATGGTGTTTTCTTAGTAGGCTTAGAGCCATTCTTTTTGCTTTACTGTAAAGAGTCTTTAATATTTTCTAGTGCAGGAGAATTCACAAGCAGTCTCTGGCCTCAGCAAACCGCCTGCTGCTGGTCACACGCAAATCCCTCTTAACTGAACCCGTTTGAAATATTCAGTACATCACCACCCCAAGGAAAATCTTAGTGGTGTCTGCCTCACCTCTGGTCTGGCAGAGAGCTGAGTCCAGGCTGCAAGTCCTGGTCCAGGAGACATCCACACATCCTCCTGAGACACCAGCATGGGGGCCACAGTCCTCATCGAAATTACCAGTGAGCATCCTTCAGATTCAGAAGAAAGCTGGAGGAAAAACATGTAACAACCTGCTCCTCCCTGCACTGGTCTTCCCTGATGTAAGAGGGTTTGCGGGGAGCACAGAGGCCAAGGTCTCAAAGCAGTGCCCGTCAGGCCATCTCACTCTGCCGGGAGAGTTTATGAAGCACCACAAGACTCCACAGAAGAGAAGGGTACTTGGCTATTCCGGGTAACCCTGTCTAAATAGGAGTGCAGGATGCTGCTGGTGAGCACACATGGAGATGAAGAGATCTTGTTTCTGGATCCCAGCAAGCGTGCGGCCGGCAGCTGGCCAAGCATGAGGCAAGAAGTGACCGAGCCAAGCAGCCTCCGAGATGTGCAGCTGTGTTTGCCTCTCCCGGAGCTGCGCTCGCTGCAGCGCACGCAGGGCACGGGGGCAATACCTCAGCACTGCAGAGGGACTCCCCGGCTGGGAGGTGGAGGATGACATAAAGGAGCTGAAATCAGTGCTCTGAGAGCTACATTAGTGCTGCCTGCTTTGACCCGAGCTACTTGGTGTCAAAGCCCCAAAGAGATGCCTTGGGCCGTCTTGACCCTCTTCAAGATGTTCAGCTGCCTGTGACTCGTGCTCCAGATTCTGAGTGTGGAAAACCATGAGGGAACCAACCCAGCACATGGGCTGCGTCTTGGAAATATGAGACACAGCAAGAGGCACTTCTCCACGCTGTGATATGTTGGTGTTCGCAGCTTGCACGTCATACCCAGAGATGTAACCTCCACCTTTTGCGTTTCTTTTATTTCTCTGTCCCTGTCCCTTGCTCTTTGCACTTGCTTCAAGCTGTAAAGACCAACTCGAGGAATCGGTGAACACAGAATTACCACAAAGAGCAGCCCCGTCACGCACAGCGGCCGCTGGGCAGCCATCCGCCACAAGGCTACGCAGGTTTCTGCTGCTGGGGCCGATGGGGAGGAGGAGGCGGCACACAACAATGAGACGGGAGCAGTAGGTATTCATCCATTCACCTTGCAGGCTTCCTCCACATGAACTCACACAGGCAGAGCAAGCACAACTCCGCTATTCCTGTGGGGAGCTCTCACCCTCAGGCTAACCCTAAAGCAAGCATTAACCTACTTATTGCGCCCTTGGGCAGTTTGCAGGGTGAGGAAGCTGACTATCCTGGGAGCAAGGTGAGGAGATCTCAGCGTTTAAGTACAATATCCTACGATCACCTGAGAGCAACGGTAGGAATTTCTCGTCATTTTGGTTGAGTTGGGGGAGAAGCAGGGCACCCTCCTGTCCTTGTTTTTCAGCCATGTCTTCCCAAGATTAGACAAAGCGTATCTTTATTAAAACAGAAGTGCCACTGTTCTAGGAGACCGGTTGCTCCGGCAGCTTTGAAATCTTCAGCCAGCTTCCTCCTCCTACCACTAGAGATCTAACTGCACGGTGAGGCCCCAGGCTGAATCAAGGCTCTTGTTCTGCCCGTCTTGCAGGATGAGGAAGAGGGACATGACCACCTACCCTGCTCATAAAGCACCCTCACATTTCAGCTGCTCTCGCAAGAGCAAACCACCACCTGCCCACGTGGGGAAGTCAAGAGCTCCCTTCTTGTGGACCAGGCTTGCTCAGGCTTTGTTGGTCAAGCAGCATTTGTCCCTTCAGAAGGTTTATCCCGCACCTCTTGCTCGCCCTTGCTTACCACCAAACTCAGTAAACTTGCCACTGACCTGGTTGTCTTCCCGATCTTCGGGAACTATCAGCAGTGTTTCCATTCAGACATAGGGCCACGGAAGCAGGAGGTACTGCTGCGATTTTCAGCACTGGTCATCACGCTGCCTTTGCAACACACACATAGAGGTGCTAGAGCAGAAGGTCCCAGTCCTGGGGACGGTACCGTAACGAGGCAAAGGCAAAGACAAAGAAAACAGAATCACTGCACTGGCAAAGAAACTGGGCACCACCGGAATAAGGGAGTGGGACGGACAAGCGCGGGGAAGGGTGGCAGGCAGTACGTGGCCCTGGGCGAGCAGGAGCCTCGGGCAGTATGTGAGCAGGAGAACAGGCCAGGCAGACGGCTGGGGAAGGGCAGAGAACCAGCTGAGAGTGAGGCACCGAGTTACAGCAGAGATGGGTTAGAACGAGGTGTCTGACCTCTGCTGCGACACCCCTGGCCAGCGACGTTCGCGCGCGGTACTCCTTGGGTGTATGGAAAAGGAACACGTGGTTCTGAGGAAGAGCAGCCTCAGATCACACCAGCTAAGAGTCTAGTCCTACAAAATCCACTCCTTCAGTTACTGAAGCAAAATCTAAGCACCTGGCTGAATTTCGCTGTGCTAAGATGTTTAACTATTTCATTGCCAGACAGAGTTAGGTCTACAAATACAGCTCAGTTCCAGTGGCAGCCGTAGAGAGAGCAACAGAGGCCACGAACAGGCCCATCTGATGCTCAGGACCTTAACACCAGGCTGAACCTTGAGAAGGATCCTGATTTTCATCTGGGACTCCAGCACCCTGTCTGTTTTTCTGAAGCTGCCATTCATACAGAACTGCTTTGTTTCCCGCATCTGCAGTGCACAGACAGCATCTGCCTGGAGCAGCTCTGGTATTTTTGAATCACGCTCTACAGAATCCTGCTCAGTCTCATCTCACTGAATCTTCGGCTCCATTGAAGCCAGGTCCACTGGTCTGATTGCCATCCCGGTTTTATCTAGACCAGGAACAAAGGAGCTGCCCATTACAGCCTGCCTGTCTGGCTGTTTTTCATTGTACATGTTTTCTCTGGCCTACAAGTGATCAGCTTGCTTCCTTTTAAAGCCTGCAGTCGGCTTTAATCTACTTAGCTGGGATTAATGAGAGATTTGTTAAAGATTTAAAGATTTTACACACTTTGCTTACAACTGTTGTTATCTACAACCATCAGGCGATAAGCCCCATGCAGACGAGCCTTTCTTAGTGTCAGGCGCATCCGTCAGGTGTGCCAAGGCTGGTAACGTGATGCTGATGCCTGTTGCTGGCAGATGGGCGCCTTCGTGGACCTGTTCTGAAAGGCGTGCTCAGACCTCTGCCTGCAGCTCGTCCCTCTTGTGCAAAGCTGAGGAAGGGTAGGATGAAGCTGGCAGAATGCGGGTCGCTGCCTTGGCGTCCACAGCTCGCACGGTCACAGAGCTCCACGCTGGTAAGAGCGCACAACCAGGAGCGCCCATCCAACCCAGGCTAGCTCTGCCTTACCCAGGAGAGGGGAGGAGGGAGCTGGAGGCCCCGGTGGTCACCTCTAACTGTGTCCCATTGCTTAAACCAGTACTTGAGGAATGGAAGGTGGCAGAGGTGACCTGAGTCTTTAAAACAAGGACTCTACCTTGGGTGTGGGGACTCTTGGTGGAAATTATAACAACAGGTAATGTTGGTAAGCACGTGACTAAAACGTGCTCCGTTGGGGAGGCCCCCCCGAGCAGAGCAGCCTCAGCTCACGAGTCTGCTGGGTTAGGGTTCCAGGGGGCTTACCTCTGCTGAGGTCTAGAGAGCAAGAGCTGCAGACAAAGGCCTTGGGAAGTCTCAGGGAGAGAGACACGGGGAATTCTTCCAGCAGCACAGGCAGGAAACCACCGCAGCCAAGCGCAGGCGGACACTGCAACGGGAAGAAAGCAGCAAGGGCCTGTCAGGTGCACTCTGCTCAGCTGGCAAAAAACACCCCTCAACAGAAACACAGACAGCAGGTGCGTGACGCTGGGCGAGGGATTCCCCGTGCGACTGTCCCTTGTCGCCTGACCTACAAACACCAGAAAGTCTTGCCTGGCAGACACGGAAGTTGCAGTGCACGTTCTGGGTGAGCTTTCATCCTCCCTAAATACAAAGCTCGGGGCATTCACCAGTCCTCAGTGCAGCATCAAACCACAAGAGAACATTCATGAGTTTTTGTGGTTTTATAAAGATACCAAAAAGCAACGCCCTCTGGAAAGGAGCCGTGCAGCAGGCAGCTGCCCCTGGGGCCGTCAGGGCAGAGGAGGATGGCACACGGCAGGGCTCCTGGGCAGCCCTCTGCCTTGGAGAGAGAAGGGAAACCTGAGCTGCGCCCTGAGAAGAAGAGAGCTCTGCTGCGGCTCCTGTCCCCACCTCTGTTTATCTTCTCCCTGTGCCACGTGGGTTAGGAGCAGCGTGGGGACAGCACACCAGGACCAGCACCCTGTGCAGGCCAGGCCTGCAGACAGAGCCGTGTGCTCTCCCCAAACGGAGACTGAATTCAACACTTCTGAATTGCTCCCCAGCCACAGGGCCCACCTCCCACCCCACCAGCCCGGGCATCGGTGCAGCCGGCCCGGAAAGGCTGCTTGTCACAGGTACCTTCTGCAGCACCAGCCCAGGGCCTGGTGCAGGATCCGCTGATGCTGCACCAAACACTCTAACAACTAAACGGGTGTTCTGCTGCCCTTTCCAGCTCACAGGAGCTCTGGTCCCCGAGCTGTGGGACATTCCACAGACCCTTGGCCCTCCCTGCTGCTGCAGCTCCTCGGCTCCCCACCAAACACCCGGCCTCCTGCTGCCCTCAGCAGACACACCAGTTCCCAGTGGCCCTGATCCTGCTCAGGCCCCAGCCCAGACACTGCTGACAAGCTGGTGAGGAGCAGCACGGGGGAGACACCCCTGGGGCAGGAGGGAGGCTCTCAGGTGGAGGCTGGATGTGCTGCTGCCTCTCACTGGCTTCTCTCTCACGACAGAAGACGTGCCACTTTTGCCTGCCTTACACTCAATGCAAAGGTCCTTTTACACTCCCCCACCAGGAATCCTCCAGTCACAGGTACAAGCACAGTTTATGGATCACTACTAGGGACGTTCAGGATGACGCACACTGTCAGTCAAGACCTGCATCTACTAAATAAACCATACAAAGACTCACATTATTTTGAAACTGATTGAGAGATTCATCAGTTTAGGCACCAAAAAACTTGTTCTGAAACCAGAGAAACACATATGACTTTAACAACTAAAACGCAGATTCTCAAGAAAAGCGAATCATGTTTGCTTGCCCAAAATCCCTTCCAGGAACTTCCTGGAGCTGAGGCAGGCTGGAGCTGAGCTGCCCCGGCCCCTGGGCTCACCCACCCTCCTGCTCCGTGCTGGGTCCTGCCCAGCGCGGGTGGGCTGGGATCCACGCACCAGAGCCACGCCGTGGTCACAGCCGTGCCAGCACCACAGCCACGTTACCACCAGAACCGTGCCATGGTCACAGCCACACTACCACCAGAGCCGTGCCATGGTGACAGCCACACTACCACCAGAGCCGTGCCATGGTGACAGCCACACCAGCACCAGA
>WEIS01005068.1:1351-14399 GCA_013389965.1 Todus mexicanus | reverse complement strand
ATCAAGCAAGCTGATGTGTTTCTGTGTGGAAGGTGCATATGTGTTGCTTGTATGGCTGAGGTTGATGACAGAACGAGGCATGTTTCATTCCACGACTGTGAGTAATCCCACCAACTTCAATGGGATGGCTCATGGCATTAAAATTAGGTGGATGCGTAGGTAAAGTATTTGCAATAGCAGTACTACCTGTTTGGTTTATATGTACCTACTACACATCGCTCACACATTGTTATATTCAAGCCTCAATAATTTAAATACACAGGGAAATAAACAAATTATACCAGATTAAACAAATTATGCCTGAAAAAAAATGCATGCATGCATCATTTAGTTCATACTGTGAAGAACAGATCACCAAGATCTTTTGTTTTTTCTCCTATTACTGGTTTGCAAAAGAGATCATCCATGTAAGAAATGCTAAATTTGAGTGAAACTCCTGAGCACTTTTTTTTCCAGCAATGCTGCTCACCTTCCATTGAAGGGCTGTAGCTAACTAACACCATCACAAAACATATCGTTAGAAAGCAGCAGGCAAACCAAGGAGTGAGAATCATGCAAAGAACATACTGCGGTCTGCAATGAAACACCATTTGTGTTACCAGGAGGAAATAATATCTTTAATGAGAATTTTGGGTACCAAAAAGTTCCTGCTCCCAAAATCAGTGTATATTTGCATTATTGTTTGGACCGGTCACCGTTAGATAACCAGTCATTCCCAGATCTGCTGACTGCTGCCACACTTTTCTGTTATTAGGCTGCTAGACTCGCTGCTGCCTTGGTGGATCTTGCTGCATGTGACCTGTGTCGTGTACTAATTTAATTTACCTCCTTCTGATATGGATCTTCCGCTTCTCTGCTCTCCCTAAACCTGCCACTGTCTTCTTCCACAGTAGACAGAAGAACTGGGAGGCAGGACGGTCACGTTCAGCAGATTACTCACTGTCACCTTTCTTTAAAAAATTACCATTTGTGGGATTTTTTTGAACTCCTGTAATTTCACTAGTGCTGTTCAGGAAACTGGTCTACAGAGATCACACTTGTTTCAGAAGTGATGAAAGTAATTGGCCCTGTTCCTTTCCTCCTCTTCTCTTCATCCTTAATAATAAAAATTGTAAGTCCCTAAACAAAAATTGCAGCTGTGCGTATGTGGAAAAATTATACCTGAAGCAGATGATGCAAAGCTACGTGATGAGAAAAATTCATCGCTGTCAAAATAATTTTTTTCTAGTTACTGCTGGCATTCCCAGTCTTTAGCAGTGACCTTCTAGATATTACTCAGGAATTTTGTCCTCTTCATCGCTTGCCTTCAGTATTTAAAATAAAGCAAAACCTTTTCCCTAAGCATTAAAGACGGCACAGTGTTGTATCTCCACACCTCCAGCAAAAATGAAATTTGTGAAGTATTTTGAGAGCCACAGATGAATCGTGCGCTCTAATATACAAGTGCGGAAACCTTGGGACTGCACTGACAGAAAACCTAGATGATCTCCTGAAAGGAATCCCTTAATTTTACATGAAAATTAATTCTTCTGTGGCTTTATAAAAATAGCATCGTAGAAGATCTCCATCTTTTTAATGTAAGAAAAGTAATCATTTTAGTTTAGGGCTTTTTTGTTGAGTGTTTTTTTTTAGCAGTAGCCAGTGTTCCAGTCGTGGCAGTATCTGATAGTCAAAGAGAATGAGGATTTATTACTGCTTGACGCTAGTTCTGCCCTATTGTGTTCTAGCACTGACTCATGGATGTAATTAGGACAAAACTGTTGGCATTCAGTGTTGCAAATTCAGACTTATTTGCAATTCTGTTGATGATGGACGAGGTAGAAGGCAATGCACATCATTCTTCTCTGTAGTTTTAGTTCATCAGCAGTGAGTAAATGTTTACAAATCGGGAAGAGCTGACTAATATATGACAGGAGGTAGAACGCACAGTTACAACAAGGATATTTTTTTCCCCATAGCTTTATAGAGCATGATTTGATTGGTAAGCTGCTCTGGTGAAGTACTGTGTTCTCATTGCAACATCACCAAAGTACAGTTTGGAACTGAATTTGAAACAGTTCTTGGTACTGACAACGACTGGAGCTAGCACTTCTCAGTAGCCAGCATTCACTGAAATTTTTAGATTCCTTTGGAATCATTCTGAAGGAACGACAGTCACACCTTGTTCAGGGCCGAAGTGCCTGGGAGGGTCTGTAACCAAAACCAGTCTTTCCCATTGGCATCAGTGGCACATTCACCTGATGATATCCCTTCCTTACAAAGTGAATGTGTTTACAGCTGACTAGTGCTTGCTTTTTGTATTTTTGCCTTGAGCAGCGCTGAAGACTATTGATCACAGTTTCGCAGTATCACCTCGGTTGGAAAAGACCTCTAAGATTATCTAGTCCAACCTTTCACTCTGATCTTTGCCACCTGTAAGACATATCCCTAAGCACTTCATCTATGCACCCTTTAAACACTTCAAGGGGTGGCAACTCAACCCCCTCCCTGGGCAGCCTGTGCCTATGCTGGGCAACTCTTGCGGAGAAAAAATCCAGCCTAAACCCCCCCCGGTAGCGCTTCAGGCCATTCCCTCTGGTCCTGTCATTATTGACTTGTCAGAAGAGACCAGCCCCTGCCTCTCCACAGCGTCCTCTACGGTAATTGTAGAGAGCAATAAGGTCTCCCCTCAGCCTCCTCTTCTTGAGACTAAACAGCCCTGGTTCCCTCAACCGCTCTTCATAAGGCTTGTTCTTATTGATAAGCCTGACAACTGTAGTGTCAATTACTGCTGGAGAAAAACACATGATTAAATAGCTAATCCAGTTTACTGTGCCTCTTGCTGTGTAAATGAACTGGGGCTGAAGAGCCTATTAACCTAAATTATGCTAAGTGCCCTACCTGCTTTTGTGCTAGATGTCAAAGGTATGAAGGAAAGGGAGCTTGATTCTCACTAAAGCTAAGCAACATGAAAGGCTTGATGCCAAAGCATCTTGGCGATCCCAGTGTCCGGACTCCCGTTTCCCTTGGTGCCCTTAACTGGAATTGCACCGCTCTCACGCAGTGTAGCCCTGGCAGTGCAGTTTGTTGAGACGGGAGCTACAAGACGGATACATCAATGATACGTCGACATGGCTCATAAAATGGGGGAGCTTATTACACTAAGTAGTAAGATAATATTAATTTCCCTGGAAACTTAGACACTGTAAAGTAACTTATGAATACATTTTGAAGGCTGCTTCACACATCCTAAAGAAGTCTGGCTTATTTCATTCGTTTAGCACTAAGAAAATTCAAACCCAGAGCTGACTTTTTATAGCAAGCCTCAGATGGATTACTTTTAAAATAGCCAAATTAGAGAGGCATGGGTATGCAGGGCTTTGCAGAGAAAAATACCACACCTATTAACAATGCTGAAGTTGAATTTGTCTTTACTTGCCATTTTTGTGTTACAAGTCATGGCTTTAAGGCTGATCTTCAGTTTAGGAAAAACTAAACAGAGTTTTATTTGGTATCATAACTTTAAAATTTTCTACTGTTTTCTACTGCCACTAATATATTAGCATGTTTTTTCCAACTCAGCTGGCTCTTCGTCTTTGTTTTTAGCAGAATATATGCTGTGTTTTGTGTACCGTGAAAGGTAGTCTGTTACCTGTGAGATTTTCCAGATTGAATATGTGTTCTATAAATACAGAGACCGTCGTGTGTCGTTAGCCTTTAAAATTCTGTTTCAGGAAGGGGACACTGGTCTTACATCCTCTGCGCATCCTCAAGATGCAATACAGTTCAGAGGAATATATGCTTGGGTTGCATGCTATCGTTTTGAATTCGGGAGCCGAAATCTGTAACTCAGTAAGGGGATTAACTGTGAAATTAATTCTGAGCACGTGCAACTCTTCTTCAAGCCCTTTTGAAAATCAGGTGTTTTTATTTAGCTGCCTCCCCATTGACATTGCTGTCTAATGAGCCATCCAAAGCTAGAGCTACAATGTTTTATTAGAAGAGGAATCTTTCATTCCTCAATCTGCTGAAATCAGACTTACTTTATGCTCCTCTGGTCTTCAGTGGGAGTTTTGCCAGTAAGAAATGCAGGTCTTGGCCCCAAGTTGGTTACATAATGAGGTATTACACGCTTGTGAAAGTCAATGACAGCACAAGGTTCATTGCCCTATTTCATAAAGGCACTGAAATCTACTTACAGTTGTCGGCTCAGTGAGAGTTTATTAAGGATGCAAAATCTCATTGGAATGTATGCTTTCTGTTTGAACAGATGATACCGTACATGAGTCAGCCGAGCCATCCCGTGGTGAGAACGCGGCACAGACACCAAGGATACCCAGCCGGCTTTTGGCAACTCTATTGTTCCTCCTGGCGATGCTTTTGATATTATAGCACAGTATGCTCCGGCAACCTGTCGCAGAAAATATCAGGGTCTTGGAACATCAAAGATCCACCTAACTGCTCATCCCAGGAAAGGGACTTTATTGTTTTTGCAGATGTCAAATTGTTATTTTTCCCTTTTCCCTTTTCTTCTCCCTTTTAGCCTGAACTCAGCAAAATTTTGAAGGGGATAACTAGCTTCAGCACCCATCCCTACCTACCCTGTGACTTTCTTAACCCCTCCGTATAAATAAAAGGACTCCAAATGAAAATGCCAAACTATAATAGTGACACTAGTGATTCTTATTTTCCTCTGCATTCTCCCTTAAGAAGTCACCTCTGTTAGCTCACTGTGTCATCCTTACGTGGACAAGGAAGTGTAGTGGCAGATGCCATCAGTGAAGGCTAAGAAAAGAGAGGGAGAGCCTGGGAGAGCTTTTCCCTCTGATGATACAATATTTATGCCTTCTCATTCAGCACCGTTAAGATGATCATGCGAGGCATCGTGTCACCATGTCAGGACTGGAGGGGAAATATTAAGAATAGATGTAACACAACAACATCTCCTCCAGGAGTTTGTAAATGAACAGGCTTCTGAAAGGGAACGACTGTGTTTCTTATAGGACTGTCTTGAAACATTTTTTTTGACAGTGAAATTTGTGCTCACAAGTAGAAATGCTGTCTTTGGTGAGAGGAAGAAGTTAGTGTTTAGGAACGTTAGTACACAGCAGGCAAGGTCAGGTTTAGGAAACTTCACTGGGGGTGTGAGTGCCTCTGTTATTTCGTTTTAAGGGGATAATGCACACCGGATTATTTTATTTTAAAACAAATCACCGTGGTGCTACAATTTTTTTCTTGAAATGCAGAGGCACTTTTGAGAATAAAGTGACCTTCCCCAGCGCTGACTTAGTAGCTGATAGTCTTGGCTGTTGCTCTGGGTATTAATACATGCTGAGAGAGGACATCAGTGGCCGGAGGAAACATGTTTGGGGCACAGGATCTCCAGTGTGCTCTTGATTTGTGTCTCCTACAAGTTCCTCAATCATGGGAATAAACCACATGTAGAAGAAGCCGGGACAGTCTAGTAGCGTTGTTTGGTGAGAGGAAAGAAAAGAAGTGTGGAATACGAATTCAAGTGTTGATTTTTTTATCTTTTCCCCTTCCAGCAGTTTGAAGAGTAGAGGAAATGTGTTTATCAGCTGGAGATAAACTAGATGGGCTCCCAAAGACTTAACAAAATATTTTTTTAAAAATCCACTAGAATAGAAAATACATTATTTAGATATACTTTATGCTGAGAGTGAGTATATATGCTTGTCCTATTTAAACATGTGAGAGAAGTGGTAACCCTTGATGCAATTAGGAAATGGGACTGTCTTGTTTTGATGGAGTTAGGAATGACCCTGTTTAAGGAATCTAAGCCTTGGCTAATGCAGAACTTTAAAAAGTCATTTGCCAGGAAGCGCAAGCCATGGGGTGTTTTTTTAGCTAGGCTGCCGTAAAATTTGGACTGCTTAGCCTAATCAGGGAAATATCAGACCAAGTCTGAGCACAGAGCTTTTCTAGCAGAGACTTTGATAATTATGTTAAATGTGAAACAAAACATGGGGCGCATTCAAGCAGAACAAGGTTTTTCTGTACAAACGCTGAAAAAAAAAGTCTGCTGTAACAAAATCGAGTGGTATCATGAATGGGCAGCACTTTTTAAAAAATGATTAAAAGCTTTCCAGGAATTGAAGCAGCCCAATATTCAAAAAAAAAAGAAGGAAAGGGGGAAATAAATTTAAGATGTAAATGGAGGCTTATGCATGCTAAACTATGGTCTGGGCTTGCCTGATATTGTAGGACATGGCCATTACTGTGGCACCTGCGCTTACAGGAGGAGGGTAGGAAGTTTCCTCTAGTGTGAAGTGCACCTGATAAAGATACGCAGCCTAAACAGTGAGAGAAATCATCATCACATTAAAGGCTATGGTACTTGTCTGTCTTTAATGTGGATGTGCTTGGTAGGCACCCCACTACTTCCTGTAGGTAGGGCTTTGAAAGCTGTGGATGAGGTGAGCTTAGTGAAAATGCGCCGTATCAGATGGATTATTGACAGATAATATCTGTTAATAATATTAACAGATTATTATTACAGATAATATTGCATGATAGGCAACCGTATTAAAATGATACATAGCAATTGCGGGCAGTCCTACCAGTAGCACCCATTTAATGTAGGAACGGTGACTTCATTTCCCATCCTTTGTCTCCGAGTGATATCAGAGCTCAAGAATTAAGTTTATCCACAGTAAAGAATTTTCGCTAGTGTTACTCCTGGTGAAATTCACCCCTTTATTTTGTCACGGAGCCTTGCTGGATAGATGAGGAGCAGTGCAAGCAATGCAGCCGCAAGGCAGGACCCTGCACTGGCAGGCGTGGAGTGGCTGAGAGCGAAGCAGGCGCTGTCAGTTTGAAACGTGATGGCATCAGGCAATCCCAGTCGTACAACTACGTAAATGCTGATGGGCTTTGTGTCATGTTGCGAATCAGTCTCTGGGTGCTTTAAATGCAGATGCTGGTGCAAATTAACTTGAAGGTTTCTGCTCCTTTCCCCTTTATCTGCCCCAGCTGGAGCCTGAGGGACTGATTCTCCCTCAGCCTAGGTGGCTTGCTTACCCCCATGACCTACACTCCTGGCTGCCAAAGGCACTGCGATGTGAAGCAAGGAAAATAGGGATCGGTCAGTTTAGTGGATACCGTGTATCCTTTAATAGACAAGGTTAACATTTCGTGTTAGTTTAGGATATTGTTTTGTACTGTACTTACTTGGATGGCGAAGGAAAGACAAGAAAACTTCAAGCTATGTTTAAATTCTGTATTATTAGCAACCTCTGTTGTATATAGTGTTTGATAATAAAGTATTAATTTGATTCTTATGTCTTTTGTAAGTGAGAACAATAGACTTTCAGGATATTAAAATCATGCGTTGATTACAAGACAGAGCTTTGAAGCATCAAGTGTGATCATGGCTGAGAACTGAGAGACAAGTGGCCATGACACTGCAGCATACAGGACTCATCTATGAAAATCGTTCATCTATTGCAAGACTTCACAATGTCAAGACCTGGAACAACATGACTTTTGATGATCAGTGTTTTGTCCTCAGCGTTTAAAGGTCTGATGTTGGAGCCCCGTGGTTTCTGTGTTAGCTTTTGTTCTTTTGTATCATGTTTGTTTCTTAAAAGGCTTTGGGGATATAACAACTATTTTGTTATTTCATTTGTTGGATTCTTTTTTTCTTTGATTTTTCTTTGTGGGTTGTTTTTTTGTTGTTGTTCCCCTCCTGTTTTCCTTCTGGTTTGATTTCCATGTGTAGTTGGTTTTGATTTATTTCCAGAAAGGATCTTGCCAGTGTCATGTGCGATATATGTATGTGCTTGGTTCCAAAAGAGCTAGAAACAAATTTGGGAGGTACTGAGAGTAGATACTGAGTAGATTGTTTCCTTTCCTATATAATTGTGGAAGGAAAATGATTGTATTTGTACCTGTTGATTCCCACCCCTAACCTTCAAAATTGAACTTTATCCGTTGCCTTGTGAGAGCAGTGGTTCAGTCACTGTCAGAGGCTTAGAGTGTTAATTCTTCTCCTCCTTTCATTACACTTGGATTTTGTAATCACCAGTTTTAATGTACAACCCTCCACACTTCTCTTCCCTCTTCCTGCCCTTCCTTCTCTCCCATCCTCCTCCTTTTTTAATTTGGAGCTGTGAATGGACAGATCTGTTTCTGGTCTGGCATCACCGAGTTTTTCCCATGCATTCGCCCTCGAGCTTATCGGATGTGAGACAAATCTCCCTACAATAGGCTTGCTGCCATTGTCTGTACAGTTTAATAGATGCTGGCATGTTGGAGGTCACCCATGAGTGCAAAATCTGCTTTCCATACTTACTCTTGACACCCCATTGAAGACACTCATTGTGTATGCATCTGGGTATGAAAGTCCAGCTCAGTGTGGTCCTGTGCTTGTACTGCCCTGCTTTGCAGTTTCTTTGCACTTATTTATTGAGTGCTGTTTTTGAAATGCTTACATTATATGAACCTAAAAAAAAAAAATGTTAAAAAAAAACAAACCAAGACACCCCAAATCCCTGCCCCATAAAATCTGTATTTGTATATACACGTGTCCGTACAATGATACTTAAATAAAATTAAAGATTTTCATCATTTTAATTGGTTCTCTTAGGCTACTTTTTTTTTTCTTTCTTTCTTTCGTTGGTTCCTACCTTGCATATTTGTGCGCAAAGGAAAGCGATGAGGAGTATGAGTGGAGAACTGTGAGGAATGCAGTGGGCACAAGGACTAAATATCTAGAGGTGTAAGTACCAACATCCCAGCTGATCTAAAGCCTACCTGCTCTGTTCTTCACCTTTTTTTTCTCATGTGTTCATAGCTCTCCAATCGCTTAGGAGAGTAAGGAAATATATCAGCCAAGTGCTGGAGCATTACATGGTTTCCATTGTCGCTTTTGCCCCGCTCTGCACCTCCTGAGCAGTCTTCCTTACTCCTCTGGGTAACAGATAGTTGTACGGCGTAACTCTTTGTTTCTCCATGAACAGCACAAGCCCCGGAGGTGTGCAAGCAGGGCAGTTGCACGGAGGCCCCCTCTACCTAGGATGCCCCTCAACCTGACAAAGAGATGGCACTGGAAGCGGCTTGGAAATCTCAGCCATGTTTTTCGTTGCAAAAGGGAGGCAGAGACCTGAAAGCCGCAGGAGCCTCATGGATGGGAGAATTTGGGCAAGGGTGCCTCCTGAAGGGAAGAGGAAGCATGGGACATTGAGCAACTGCTGTTCCTCCTAATTCATTCCACTCTTGCCCCGAGAGGCTGATGTGGCACCTCTAAAAATGCGCAGGGCTGGATTGGGGTGGACTTGTATTTAAGTCTGAAATGCTTGTCTTTGACAGTGCCCGCTCGCTAATCATATGATAATGTTTAAGCTGAGAATTTAAGTCATAGAAAGTGGGGGGCACATAAGCGAAACCTGTAATACTTGCACCATAGATTCAAAACCCAGCTGTAATTACGCCATGTTAGTATTAAACTCACTGAAAGCTTTCTATTACATTTAATTAGTTGACAGGACAGCAAGTACTAATTATAACTTAGTCTAACCTTCTTTACAAATTACAAGTGACAGCTTGGCAAGAGGAGGAGTGTGTGTGAGTATTTGATACAAAGAATTGATGCGCCAGACTTTTTTTTTCCTCCGGAGCTGTGATGTTACAACCAGGACAGGGTTATAAGTGACACATGTTCAGCGCGTCTTAACATAATAACCGTGTCCAGAAAATATCCTGCAGTCTAACACACTTAATAGCCTTTTCTCAGAAGGCTGCTTTTGCTGAGAAGGGTATTTGATTTCATTTTTCTGCATTAGCTTGCACAATGGGTCTTTGTGCTCCCTCATCTTCCCTTCTGCGGAATAATTTCTACTCACAGAGCACCTCCGAGGGCATTCTTAGGAATATTCAGGCGTGCATCATACCACTATGATACAGTTGTGTGCCAAAGTGGTTTTATTCATTCAAAACAAAGCTTTGATTTATATAGGTTAGAGATGCGATAAACAACTGGGATGGCTAAGTTTTTGTACGGGCTTTAACCAGCACAGGATTGAAGAGCACCTCCTTCCTTTATTTTTTGTCGGCTTTTGCCCTCACTAGGAAGTTCAGTTTAGAATGTGATACAACTTTGTGTTATAGGTATATACCTGAGAGGAGAGATCAAGGCTGGGTTTTCACTGTAAGGGCTGCAGTGTGAACAGCTCTTGTATGAGACAGCCGTCTGTGTTTGTTTGATTTCAGCACCGTGTCCATTTTCTGGTATGAATCAAAGCAAGCTGAAAGATCACCAATGTAAATTCTTTTTGCTAAATTTTTTCACCTAGGAGGCTTTTAAAACAAGGTGGCCTTTTGAGATGCCAAAGTATCCTTCAAAGAAAATGCAAAATGGAAGTGATATTGCAAAAAAAAAAGTTGAAGAGCTAAACAGGTGTTTCGTTGGTTCCCTCTTCCCCCCAGATAAATCTGTTTGCTTACTGTCAGTCATATGTAATTCAGAAGAACCCAAACCAGAAGACAACTCATGAAGCCACTGATGCATCTTCAAATGTTCTTTTTTTTCAATGATGGTTCCTCAAGCAAGTTCTTATGTCATTCCGTTAGGCAAGGAGGAGTATAAATGCGAGATACTGCAGGGTGGCAAACTAGATGTCGACTTGGAGGGAAAGAGGAATAATTTTCTGGTTTTGCCGGGAAGTTTATGAAAGCATGCACTGCATTCAGGACTGAGATTAGAGAGTGATTCCTAGGTGCTTATCCGCCTTGTAAGGTATCTCTGAGGTAAAGAAAGGAAGGAAGGAACCTCTTTCTGTATAAACCACCTTAAGTGCATTCTTACACGCAGCTACCTTTCAGTTCTTATGTTCAAAGTGTGCTCCTGGTGCTGTTTTGTGGGACATACTTGCCCACTTACGAATATGTATTTTTCCAGTACTAATTTGAACATTTAAACGTGTTTCTTTATCCACAGACAAAACTGCTGTTGGCAAAACTGAAGGTTTTTTGTCTGGATGGCATTTGCAAAGAGAAAGGTCAAGTAAATCGATAGGATACTGTAGGTATAAGCAGCCCTCTGTTCCTTCTGTTACCAAGGACCAATTGTGCCTTTTGTTCTTGTGTAATGTAACTTGCAGTACCTTAACTAAAGGTTTAACTAATCGCGGACCACCCAATCCAAGAAGTTTAGGAGGCTTTGGGTTGTTCTGAGTGGGTTTTGAGTCCTCACTGTCGCTTTACCTATTGCAAAACAAAGGAATAAGAAGCTTAGAAACAAAATGCGACAAAAGCAAAGCATCTGCAGGCCTTAAGTTGCAACCCTGAAGTGATACTGAAGTCCTGATCCTTTTTTTACTTGGATATTGGGAATAAACAGAGTGCTGCATATTGCAAACAGCAAGCTGTGGTCCTGCAGCAGCTGCCCTTGCCCGAGGAGGGTAAGAAGAATCAGGCCCTTGGCTGCGTGTAAATGTTTAAGTGGAAACTTGACATACTGTGCATTACAGAGCACTGCATATATCCCAATGCTTCCGCTTGCAGCAGTGGGGATGGAGAAGGGGTGGGGAAGAAAGAGAGAGCTCATTCAGTCACCGATGGCTGAGCAGCAGTATGCAGCAGCCTTTGAGCCAAGGAAATCGCCACTGCTGCAAATTGCCCATGAGTAAAAGTCTTGCTTATTTGTTGGAATTCATGAAAACATTAAACAGAAAACCTGTAAGATGGCAGACTGAATTTATCTCGAATAGGTTCTCTGGCCAAGCGCTGTGCTCGTGGAAGTCAGGGAAAGATTTGTCTTTCAATCAGGCCAACGCTGATCCATTTTGAAAACCCACTAGCATTTAAAAACATACACCTTATGAAACCATTCTAAACCAGGAAAGACTTGAAAGCTTGCCCTCTGCAAGGCTCCTCCAGGCAGTACCTGGAGCTTTTGGAGCTGGCAGCTCAGGGTTTTGAAGAACTGGGCCCTTGTGAAAAGTCTCCCTCGATTGCTGAGCTCTCTGCGTAGCAAATCCTTTAACTGTGTTTTTTAAACCTGGTTTGGGGAGTAACACATCGTTGTTGTTTTATCTTTCCCGTCATAAAAGATCCTGAAGCTGATTCAGGAGTGCCAATGATAGACTGAGTTTCGGGGGGCGGGATGCAGCTATGTTTCAATTTAGGTTGACAACGAAGAGAAGGACGGCTTCTCCACCTTAAAAAGGATTGAACGAGAGTGTGAGTCATGCACAATGCTAATGGTTAAACAATAAATGTGAGACAATTCTGGATAAACCCATGTGCAGTGGTTATCAGGCTTTGCACAGTGGTTTTACAGTATCCTGATTCTTGCCCATACTTGCATTACAAAAGACTGTGTGTTCTCCCTGCCACAGAAGCTAAAACAAGTATCATCTTTACCTAGTGAATTTGTGCCTCTTTGGTTATTGTTTATTTAATCAGTTATTCTGCATTTTTTGGGGGGGTAAAAAGAAAAGGAAACCCGTACACACTTCCTGTGCTCTAGCCTCATTAGCCAGATTTCCTCGAAACTCTTGTTCTCCAGAGAAGTTTTGCCAAGCGGCTAAATGAAGTGCACACAGTATGAATATTTATGCTGTTTTAATGATGGGAGGGTTTTTTTGCATCCATGAATAATAAAGGTTTTAGCAAGAACAGATAACAAGATATTGGCACAAAACAGTGAAGTGATTCATACAGCAACCTGTGCATGTGGGGACTCCACGGAGAGCAGTAGGCAGTGCGAGCCTCCCTCCCCTTCCTCTAGCACCGAAATTAGTCTGATGGGACATGGAGATCTTCCAGATAGCTTTGCAGAAAGCAGGTGTTTTATCTGTGCTTTGTGCCACAGCCACCTCTGACATGCTTCATTTAAGGAAGGTCAGATATCTGACTAAAAAATGACTTGCAACTTTGGAACACCGTTCATTTCAGATACTCTCCAGCCGTGTTTGCATTTGAAGCTGAAGCCGACACTTTGTTTTGTCTGTTCAGGAGCAACTGACTGACAAGTGTTTACAGGATGTGGAGGTTTGGGGGCTGCAAGTCAAAGCAGCAAAGTTTCCATGAGCTGAGGCAACAAAGG
>WEIS01005065.1:0-13034 GCA_013389965.1 Todus mexicanus | reverse complement strand
AAATCATATTCTTCCCAGAAGAGCTTTCTCTGAGAACATAATTCAGTTTCATAACTTCTACGTCCATTTAGTGATGGCTATATCTATATAAGCAGGAAAGATCCTGCTTTGCCTTGATCCTTTAAATTCACTGCAATGCTTACAGTGACCACCTGAACTTAAACCTTCCCTGATAATTAATGGTACGGAAATAATGGTTTAGAAGTTGCTCTTCAAGGAAATAAGGTAAATAAGTCTAATAAACACTTCTACAGTGGCTGCGTGATCTCCTCATCCCCACATCCAAGGTGTCATCCTTCCTGGCTCCTCTAAAAGACAACAGGAGATGGCATCTTCAGAAAATCATGAGATGGTTTGGGTTGAAGGGACCTTTCAAGGTCATCTAGTCCAATTCAGCAGGCAGGAACATCTGCAACCAGAGAAGGCTGCTCAGAGCCCCATCGAACTCGACCTTCTCAAAGATTCTCAGAGAAGACATAGGCCTAACTGCTACCTGAAAAACCTGAGTAAATATTGGCATCATACAGTAAAGTAAAATACATCATCATAATTATCCCTCCAAAACACCTTAGAGAACATATGGTATGGAAATGAAACTGCCTGAAATCCATTAACTTGGCTACAGGGTGAGGACCAACAGAAGGGAGTGTGAAAAAAATGTTTTAAAATATATTCACACAACTATAGCACATTCATCATCCAGATCATGTAATGACATGAGGAAATGAGCTGAGTAAATCCAAGATTGAAGTTTCATTTTCTGAAGTGCATCTGTTTGGCTCAGAT
The DNA here is from genome assembly GCA_013389965.1 of Todus mexicanus. Lineage (NCBI taxonomy): Eukaryota > Metazoa > Chordata > Aves > Coraciiformes > Todidae > Todus > Todus mexicanus. The sequence goes on along the minus strand of WEIS01005065.1, from coordinate 12,248 downwards.
CACCCCAATCCTCATCATTTCACCATGCTGCTTTTCATCTCGGATGCAAATGATGCAAGAGCATAAATCAAAAAGGCTTCTGTGACCAAGAGCCATGGAAAACACGCTTCTCATCTGGTTTTATAAATGAATAATCTGGATCCCAGCAGGTCTTTGCCACAGTCCTCCACGTGAGTACGCAGTGGATGACATCTCATTTCAGGTTGACTCTTCCTAGTAAGTTTGCCAGGTTTTAGGGTGAAAGAGCATCAATCTTTACTAGGAAAAGTTAAACCATCTGGTTTTTCATCGAAGCAGATCAGCTTGGCTGGCTTCTCCATGCCTAAGGACTCTGGTCACCAGTTCAGTTTTAAGGTGGATGACACAGGAAGAAGATTATGAGACCAAGGCCAACCAGGAGATGTTAGGAAGTTCTAGCCCCATGAGTTCTCCTGGCAGGAGCACAAGTGAGGGGAAGACCAAGAAAGACATGGACATACAGGAACTTTCAAAATTAATATAGGGAAATTTTATGATCTCTTCATACCGAATTTTGAATTACCTCCACCAAAACTACCTCAGTTGACAATTCTTTTGTATATCCTTAAACTTGACTCCAGTGTGCTGATTTCAAACTACCAAGTCTGCTACATCACATTCCCATCTCTTTTGGCACCCCTTTATCTCCCTGAGGTTTTGCAGGTCCCTTCACTCTGCACCACAATCAGAGCAACTCAAAGCACAACTACACACCAATGCAAAGAACGACTGAATGAGATGAATGTCAAAACCACCAAACAGTGGCACTAAGGCACTTAAAATACAAATTAGGAGAAATAAGAAGCGGAGAAGGTCAGTACCTTCCAACACCGATATCATTTCTTGCCCAAGTTTTGAGGCTTGGTGCAGCTCAACTCACTCGCTACGTTCCACACATAATACGCTCAACCTCCAGGATCTCTCGGCTCCAGAATGAGACAGATGAGTGGTTTTAGTTGCAACGGCAACAATCTGCTTCTGGCCCCCATCCTCCTCCTCGCCAGATCACCAAGCTGTGTAGGCACTGAGGGAACAGGCTGCACATATTTTGGCCGCGGCACTGGAAGCCCTGGGCTGACGCGGGAGCTGCCCACAGGCACCAGATTCTTTACGCGTTTTCTGCGTACAGGCCGTGGGCAGCACCAGAAATACCATCCACGTGGAAAAATGGGAAAGTATTTTATTTCTGTGATAGGGAAGAAGTCATCTAGCTAAATCCAGCTTTGTTCAGGGCAGGAGCACTCGCCCTCTGCAACAGGGGTGATTCAGGAATGCTGATACGTCAGTTTTCTGAGCATAAATAACCTACGTTCAAGCTCAACCACTTGATCTCAGTGAAGGATAAAGCCCTTGGTGCCAATGCCCAAATATTTGTCTACTCTCTTATCAAGCGGGAGCCTTACTATAAAGGTTAATTCAAGCAGAGATTAGATTTCACTACGAAGGGACAGACAATAACATCAGATATTCTTCAGACAACAGTAAATAAGATCAACGAGAGCACCTCTGCTGCAGGTTTTCACTCAACAATGCCTTAAACCAAGAAAAAAACCTCACATCCCGGTACCTCCAAACTAATCTTCCCAAACGTTTCATCGTATTTCATTGTGTAGACATCACCTCGCTTCTCTTGGCCAACAGCAGCTAGAAATAGTCTGCAGGAAGCCACTGATTTCCTGAGAAGAGGGTTAACCAAGAATCATAGGAAACAGAGAAAATTAAAGCTAGGTGTAACATCTTGACAAGGCTTGGAGGGGAGAAAAGTTGCTTGCAGCACCAAGCACTATCAGAAATCTAAATTCAAGCCAAATTAAGTAAAATTATTAAAATCATTAACACGGACCTAACGAAGAATTACCTTTTACAGCTATCTGCCTGCAGAAAGCTGCTTTCCATGCTTGGGTAGAGATTTCTCATGGTGACCATTTCAAATCTTAATTAGAAATGGAGACAAATCGCAGTATGTCGCAATTAAGTGCTCTCGCCTAAAGGACTAATTAAAAAATAGCAAGAAGAACTCAGAAATTTCCCTTGCTCAACAGTTGTGCTGAAGCATCAGAGCCACACAACTCATCATCAGCGGGAAACAATCAGAAATAAAAATGTGAAATTTTGGTGACTTTGCAATAAAAAAAAAGTAGGAACCTTGATTTTAAAATGTTGTTGTCACAAAAAGTTGCATAACAAAGAGAGGAGAGAATGCACAGACTGACACACCAACACTAGTTGAAAAAAAATACTTTAAAATATACTTAAATATATGTCTAAGCATTATAGCAGCCCTCCAAAACTCCAGGGATTGCACAATATAGCTGCAGACTAAGGAGGTGATGTGAAAACTGTCACAGCTCTGAGCTGCAGACTCTGTCACGCACATGAAATAGAAACACGAATGCGATGTGGCAGTAAAAGAGGAACCAGAGTGATATGGCATTTAAAATGTCACTGCCTATTTAAAAATTGAAGGGGATAAATCCAACAGAGACTGAAAAAAATAAGGTACACCTCCCTCTTCGGGAGCTTCTCTCAGCTTTCTCTGCTCAGGGAAAGGCAACTTACCCTGCCCTGACTTGACAGGACATTGCAGGAAAAATCAGTACTTTTATATGACCGCGTTTGCTCTTCTCTTGCATCGTAATCCACCCTTACTAAATCTACTTTGCATTTTTTTGCCATACCTCTAAGGCTCTTCCTCGTGTATAACTTAAGATCACTATCAAGAGGTCGGCTCCTCTGCCAGCTCCATTTCCAAACCATTAAGAAAAAAAAAAGACCCAAACCAAACCCACACCACCACTTTCATGGTCGTCCAAGACTCTCCCATCACACATTGGAAAAAAGGTAGCCTCTAAATATTTCTGCATCCTCTTCATATTTTCTCAAGCTTTTCTCACCCTACAAACCAGAAATGAAACCTACAAAACATTGACAATGTGTTTCAGATGGACAAAAAGTCCCCAAAACCAAGAGCAGAGCTCACAAGGAGGAGCTTCTTCAAGCCATCAAGTCACTGGTGGCGTACCCCGTGGACCAATGTCCTCTCCTAGGCCCTGCTGGTAGCACCATCCTAAACTCCTCCTGGTGGTACCGCTCACGCTCCTTGCCCTGAATAAACAAGCTCATGAAAAACATTTACTCTTTCAAAGGATTTAAAGAAAAAAATTAGGGAGAAGCATTTATATTGTTAGTTTTATGAGGGGAATGAAGGAGAAGAGGGCAGAAGTCTCTGCTGGCATCACAGCCATGAGCAAAGCACACCTCTACCTATATCCTCAGGAAAAATAAAAATTCGCTTCCTAGCCTAAAAATTTCCTAACTGACACATTTAAAACCCTACATATCAGCTCTACAAAAGAAACTAAAAAGTGAAAAAATTGTTGTTCTCCCAATTTTAACGTTGACCTCAAAGTGCCTTTTCCAAGTTCGGCAAGACCCTCTGGAAAAGCCTTGCTCAAAGCAGGAAGAAATAATCCTTCTCACCCTCCGGATGAATTAATAGAGTTTATCACAAATTTGGGTACATCTCCTCATCTTCCACGCAATGAAGAGATCCCAGGACCAGAAAAACAGCCTTCGCTCAAGGAAGGCCCTAGTTCAGCTCTGCTTTGAAAGCATGGGCTGCCTCCTTTGATGCCCTGCCAGAAGTGGCCTCCAGCGAGGAAGCCCGGGATGAGTCACGCCACCAGCAGAAGGAACTTGCCAATCTGGATTGAAAAGCACAGATGAAACCTGGGATTTTTCTTCCTCTCTGCTCTACACAGCAATTCTCGGTAATTGCAGGCGGGCCGGCAAAGGGAAAGCAAAAATACACAGCAGAAATGAGGAAGCTCTGCCAGCCAAGGCTTTTTTCCTAAAAAGAGCAAAACTGAGACAAGGGGGTGTTAAGGGACTGAAAGGATTATCTGGTAAGAGCATTGTAAAAGTGGGGTTTTTTTTATTAACTTGCATGAATTCCAGTTGGCAGAGGGGTTTACGGCTTTTCACACCTGCGGAGCTCTGGGCCAAGAGCTCATACCGCTGCTGCATCACTTCTTTAAATACTGTGTCCTCTAATCTGAGTTAGTTTGTACATAAATCCAGAAAGGAAAGGTTTTAAACCCACAAGACAGCCTCAAAAAAAGCAGTTTAGCCCCACCTTGCTCTCCAGAGAGGGAAAAAACATGCCCAAAATGGATTTATTTTACATTTACATAAGGGGGCAAAACTGTCTTTTCATGAAAATATAAAAGATTCAGTATGACAGACTTTAAATTATCCCTTTTTATAGAAAATGCATTTTGCTCAATGGTTGAGGGCAAGGCCTTTATTTGCTTCGTTCCTTATCACATCCTATTGCTATTCAAAAACACATTAGAGGAAAATCAGTAGTTTTCCTCTATCTTTGCCGTTTGATTTGGCAATTCTGGTAATAAGCCTACTAATTCAACATGTTCTTTACTTAAATCAAACCAAAGCTGCAAAACATCAGCTGGAGCTGCCAACCTTGTTCCACAGCAGGGCATTTGAAATCTCACTCTGTGCCTCTTTATTGTTTTGTTCGGGTTTTTGGTGTTTTTTTAAAATCTATCCAGCCCAACCACTAATTTAAAGGAAACTGTGCTGGATGCTCTAATTGACCCCGTTCTCTTCCTTCCCCAGTTTGTCTCTATAATTAGCCCTTTCCAGCTCAGACCAGCAAAGGGAATCAGAAACAAGACCTTTGCGAGCCGCGCCCTACAGACCACAGCAACTGCCTCTTATTGGGTTTTGCCCAAATAAAATAAAATAAAACAAACACATGCTGCAGCATTAACTGCTTCAGGACACAAATACAATTTAAAAAAAGAAAAACACCAAACAGCACAGGGAATTGTGTATTCAGCATTTTCAGGCGTGTTATAGTGAATGAAGCAGCTAATCCAAAGGAAAGTTTCACCTGCAACACTAGTTCCTCAGGGATGCTTTGGAACAGGAGCAAAATACTTGTTTTCCTCAAAATAACACAGTTGCTCACATTGAATTTACCTGCCAGGGCAGAGAATAATTCAGCCCTGCGCAAAGGCACCAGCAGGACCCACACCTTGTTTCTTGAGAGATTTGAAGGCATGTAGAGAATGAGGAAAGGAAACGCATTTAAAAAGTCTTATCAGCGATCAAAAGCCACTGCAGAAAATTTACTTCCCTGCTTGCCTCTACAATAGGCGATGGTTCCTACCAGGTGACCAGAGATGTGGTTATTTTTAGGTACTTGGGGGTAAAACCCCCCAAAACAGAACAACAAAACCACCCAAAAACGGCAACAAAATGCCCACCATAAACCCAAAACACTCCCCAGAACCAGTTAATGGGCGGATTTGCAGAGCTGCAGACCTCAGTGACACCACCAAAAACACACGGAGTGATCACAAAGCCTGAAGCTCTAACCTGGCCTGACCACATATATCCTCCTTGCCACCATGGCATCTTCTGTCTTGGCCCTCATGCAAGGATGGTTCTACAGCTTTACACAACAATGCTAAATGAAACCAGAGGAATTTCTTGTTAGCTTCAAGCCTTGGTTCCATCTATTTCACTTCTCCCACCTCTAAAGTCCCAGATCTGGTACCCTCTCAAGAGGGTGCCCACCAGGAGAAGTACCCCAACACCTACAAAGCACAATCCTGGTGCAAATGAAGTCCCTAATTCACTATTTTCTGTTCAAATTTCACATTTAACTTTGCAGCTTTACTATTATTTTGCACCCCACAAAGTTTTTTTGTCTCAGCCAAGACGGTTGCATTTTTGGATGATTAATTATTGGTACCTGCTGAGAGTGAAGTTCTCCTTCTCTAACCCATCAATGGCCGGTTGCCAAATATTATCCCAGTGTTTCAGCCCCTGAAGCACACAAATACGCAAAATTCTGTAATCATCAGGAATTTATACATTTAGAAAATTAAAACTGCAGCTGGCAGGAGTCTCCCTAATAGCAGCAGAATCTGAACCTGTAATGATCCTTCACCTAAGGAAAATTGTTCAAGTTTTTTGAATGCTTGTCCCCTCCACCCCCTGAAGAGCATACCTGAACGGAAAGTATGTAGATTAATGCTCCCAGAAAAATCTAAACGGACGAAAAGAGAGTTGATCAAGTCCTACAGAAAAAAAAAAAACCCAAACACCACACCACACCTTTCTCACTACAGATAGTCCGTGCTCAAATAAAAATAGCTTGTAAGTAACACAGAAAAAATGCTCTTAAGACATTTTAAATCCAGTCTGCAGGTTCTAATTTCAGTGTTTTTTTAAATGAGGGATACTCTCTGAAGAATTTCATTTTTACTAAAAATAAACGCAAAAAGATTGCAATCTCCCCACCACATGCCTTGAATCACGAATATCAGGCACTGAGCTGCTTGTAGACCCGAGTTTTTTCATCAGTTTTGCATGCAATTAAAAATGGTATGGCTTTAGCACCAGAGCTTTCACACCAGGGTGATTCCTTAGACTACAACAATTGCATGAAACTGCTCATTCAGCTTCCACTCCTCAAGTTTCACATCTTTCTGGACAACACAAAACTGAAAGCAGCCTGCAAGCAGGACAGCTGCAAGGAAACCAGAGGAGGAAACCCCTAATGCTGCTCAAAACCCAGCCAGCAAACACTGCGGGCGAGACTTGCACCTCCCTTTGACACGAACAAAACACGGGAAAATATTCATGCAGGGTTCTGAGGGGTTTATTTTCCCTTGTTTCAGATCTTCTTTCTTTCTAACAAATGTGAGAGGATGAATTCTCAATACACTGAGCCACTGAGCCGTGAGGCCACGTCTCAGCCACAGTGTGGTAGCAAAAGTGGTGGGACAAGCGATGGGCTGCTGCTGCTAAGTCATCTTCCTTGGCAACACGTTTTTCAGAGGTACTATTTCAGCCTCAGAAGAAATACAATGGCTAATATGTATTAATGCTAATAAATTCCTTTAAGCAAAACCCTGCAGACTGCAGGGAAATCAGAGATGTATTTGGAGAAATGCAACTAAGATTTGAAACAGGTCCTGTGCTCGGACAAGTCAAGATGTGCTTGCAACCAGTGGAGTCGAAAAACGTTACGCAGTGAACAGAAAAGTGACTTTTTTTTGTTTATAAATCCATCCTGCAGACGCCTCAGCTCCTTTTGGCCAGTTCATTCTGTGCATAGCTGAGCAATACTTTTTAAGATTCCTCGTGATGTGCTGCAGGCACCTCAAACCTGACCTCTGCTCTGCATTGTCCTCCTATCTCCTCGCTTACCTCCCAGGCACAGCGAAGCACCTCCAGATAAGATTATCAGAGGCGATGGCTGTAGCAAATCAGCCTGCTCCTCTGACATGAGACGCAAGTGCCTGCTTAAACGTCTGTCTAAGTCCCTTCTTCATTCAGTTGTTCAGCCATCCTTACCACCAACAGCAGCAACAAAACCACACAATTATCCCCCGTTTACTGAGCAATTGGTGCTGGAGCGTGGCCAGAGAAGGGCAATGAAGCTGGGCAAGGGTCTAGAGCATAAGTCTAGTGAGGAGCGGCTGAGGGACCTGGGCTTGTTGAGCCTGGAGAAAAGGAGGCTCAGGGGAGACCTTCTGGCTCTGCACAACTCCCTGACAGGAGGCTGGAGCCAGGTGGGATCGGTCTCTGCTCCTAAGGAACCAGCGACAGGACAAGAGGAAACTGCCTCAAGTTGCACCAGGGGAGGTTTAGGTTGGACTTCAGGAACAATTTCTTCCTCACAAGGCTTGTCCAGGCCTGGCCCAGGCTGCCCAGGACAGTGGCGGAGTCCCCATGATCCCTGGAGGAGTTTCAAAGCCGTGGAGATTTGGTGCTGAGGGATATGGGTTAGTGGTGCCCTGGCAGTGCTGGGTGAACAGTTGGACTCGATGACCTGAAAGGTCTCTTCCAACCAAAATGAATTTATGAACAGGTAAATTAAAGACTAGAGTCCAGCTCTCTGGCACTTACATTTCTCAAAATACCCCCCCTTAGGTTATTTACCAAAGCAACCTCCCTCTTCCACAAAAACCACTTATACCGAAATCTTACAACATTGTTTTTTAATCAAGCACTATGTTTCTAGCAATCTCCTGCATGCAATTATTTATTTATTTAGTGCCTAGTGGGACCCCATTCCTTAACAATTAAATCATTGACTAATTCCACCCTGGGGAGGTTGTCCTATGCACCCAACAAGCAGAAACCAACCTAACAGTTCTTAGACACATAGCATAAAAGTAAAAAAACTAACATTTTGGAGAAATTTGTCTACTTATTTCTGTAAAATATGAAAAGACAGTAGACTTACAGAAGTCTTCTAAAGTAAATATTTTCAGGTAAATCGTTTTAAGTTCATCCCTCAAAATCAATCGTGGAGATGCTGAACACAATAAAATTATTCTTGGTGGTCTATCAAAAACACCCAAGGGTTAGGATGGTTTTAGAGCTCAGGTTTTTCAAAGATACATCTATATGTATTCGATGTTCCACTTCCATTGATGTTCAGGCATGATATATCATATCCAGCTTTTTAAAGGTCATGCTTTAAAAGCAATATAAGGTAGCCATAAGGATTTTGATTAAAAAGCAGCAGACAGGCTGTCAGATTATCAGTCTTCGAGGGATTAAGGTAGAGACCCTAAACAGCATCCAAAGAAGAAGTAACTCTACGATTCAAGGTCATTACCAGAAGTGATTCAAGGTGAAGAGATCAGCAAATAAGATTCAAAAATTATACAAAACCTACCTATTTTTGGTGGTTTTATGTTATAAAAGATGGTAACTGAATTAGCAGCAGGAGAAAAATCAGTATTTACACACCCAGTATACACACTTTAATCCTAAATGGGGATCATCTGCTACCCCTTTCCAGCTGTTGGGCATCAAGGTCAGTTTGTACACAAACACAATGTGCTTGAGCTGAGGTGAGAAACAAACCCAGCTTCATCATCATCATCCTACCCCAGATCAACCTCACTGCACCATGAGCTTTCTCCACTCTTGAGACTCATCGCTCTTGATGGATGATGGGCTTGGCAGGAGACCTGGCTCCATCTCATCTCAACCCTGAGCACCTTGTGCCTTCATAATTATATCCAAAGCCTATGGAAAAATTTGGCCTGTGTAAAAGAAAAATAAAGGGCTATAAAAATAACCCTGACAATCTTGAGCCATCCCATCAGCAGCACTTCATCCTTACAAACCAGTAAGAAACCCACATCTAAAGTTTGGTGACAATCCCACCTGAAAACACGGCGTCGTATTTTCACAGCAGGAAGCCCAAACAATTAACAAGCTTCTTCCCAGAGCTGGGAGCTATTCAGACACAACCCAAATCAACGATGACACAGCTTTTGTCCAAAGGAATGCAAGAGAAAGTCTCAAATTTGCAAACTTAAGCTGCCATCCTTTAAATATTTATGCTCATGTTTACTTTTTAGAGACTGAGAGAAATCCCGCTCGCTCAAGAGGAAGTGGAGCAAGGATCGCAGCCTGAGAAAATAAGATGCTCTTTTTAACCTCAATACACACAACAGACCCCGTATTCTAAACCCAAAACCTGCACCCAGCCCAGCTCGGGCAGCCAGGCTTCAGGACCAGGCTGGGAGCTTCATAAACTAAACGAAGTGTCCTTCAACCAGAGGGCAACACAACAACAAAACAACCCGTCTAACACCAGCGGGGCTCTGTCCTGCAGACAGCAGCTCCATCTGTCCCCATCCTCCTCTAGCATTTTGCATGTAAGTGGGACCATGATCCCTTTTTATTTACAAACCATCAGGAGGCAGGAATTTCTGAGATCAAGTTTGACCAGCTAAGACACTTCAAGCAGCTCAACGACCTTGTTTTCTCCCTAATAAATGTCTTTTTAGAGGAACTGCATTCCAAAGTTGCACGGTTTGGAGCGAGAACTAGAATCTGGGGGGAAAAGGCCAAGCTACATCCACTCTAAATGGCTTTCGAAACTCTTGGCTCACGCTTGCTCGCAGTTTTACTAGACCCAAGGCACTTAAGGCTTCGGGACTACGTGGCCTGCTTGGTCCCATGGCCAAAACAGGACCAAGCCTCTCCACCAGCTACCAAACCAGCGGAGGAGGGACCAGCACCATCCCCATGCTCCCAGTACTCCCCCTGTTGACTTGTGGACGATGTGGAAGAGGAATCCATCCTTCCATCCTGACCTGGATGCCATCCTTCCAGAAATCACATGGCGTGGTTAGGATTTCTCATACAACCCTACCCCAAAACGAGCCCAATCAAGGTTACAGAGGTAACCCCATGGTTCACGTTTCCCAGCCACCTGACCGCATACGCTTCACATTCTCAGCAGTTTTGCTGTCAACGTGACGAAAACCCCCTAAATTCATGACAAATATCCAAAATAAAGATAACTTAGGCATCAAACACATGGACGGTTTGATTTTCCTGGCAAAGGATCCCAAAGCTTTGCTAGTCTGGGTTTTAGTAAGCACCGGTGTTGGCGAAAGATACTGCCACAGCAGATGTCACGTCAGCCATTCAGTATCTTTAAACCTTAAAATGCAGCTTCCTCACAAAAAAATAAATATAGTTAAATACACAAAAGGTTAAAAAAATCACCTTTATAAATCATAACTGCAGATGCACAGAAGAAACAACTCCAAGGCTCTGGAAAACTGAGCCTGTATTTTAACATCTTCTTTAAAAAATTATTAGGGAATTCAAATAAAGTGCTGCTGATGGTCCATAGGCCTTTTGATAAGAAGAAGCATCTCTAAAGCTCTCCCGATTTATTTATCGATTGCAATAAATAAATAAATAAAAGTTGCATCATCATTGATAGCGCAGGAAACAAAAGCTTACTAGCCGTGCGCCAGGGCTGCTGAATTATCGTCAGCAGCCAGACCGCCAGCTTCCAAAATGGTTTTGGGGATGAAAAATCACAGCCAGGAGCAAGAGCAGAGGCTGGGAGGGGTTTTTACAAGGGACAAGCGCAAAGAAAATACTCTTAATTTTTTTTTTAAATGACAAAAATAAGGAAATTCACAGAGTGGACAAATTTAACTCAAAGACGCAGGAGAAATCACAATGATCGCATGACTCTGGGCTGAAGATGCTCTTCAGCACTAGCTCAGCCTCTCTGACCCCAACCAGCACTTGCTGGCGCCCGTGGTTAAGCTCAGCTCAGAGGTCGCGCTTAAGCATCTGCAGCCCATCGCCACCTCGGCCGCGCATGCCACCAGAAGACGACGCTCTCCTGTCATCTCCAACTGCTGCCCAAGGGGGAAAAGAGTCGGGGAAAACGCTCGAGCCGGCCAGGAACCCGTTTCTCCAGCCGATATTCTTATTTGCTTGAGCGATTTCTTGAGCAAAGCGCTGGTTTTCCCTCCCCGCAGCAGCGCTCACCTCCTTCCTCTGCCGCTACGTGATTATTTTTCCGCGACGCCGATGGGCAGGGTGACGCTGGGCAGGGTAACGCGGGTGCTGCAGAGAAGGGATGTGAGAGCCATGATTTCTGCTGAGCTCACACGCCCGGCTTTATTAATCTCTGCTCGATTTCAGGACACGAAAATGTAAACGGAGGAGGAGGAGGTGGAGGAGGAAGCTGATCTAGAAGCAGAAGGGCGGCAAAACACCGAGCTCTGAACTTACGGCAGGTTCTACCACAAGTCACGTCGGAGGATTTTCTTTTGGGAGGGGGAAGAGGATAAAGCGAAGGCCCATTTCGGCTACATTTAGGAAAATTCCAGAAATAGCGACTGTTTAAAGCTCCGGAGGGGCAGCGCTCCCGTAAAGGTCCGGGATGCCGGGGAGCCCAGCGTCGTGCTAAAAACCAGCGGCACTTGGCGCAGCCGGGCTGGGAATCGGTAACGGCGCCGCGCCGAGCGGCGTAACGGGCTGGAGCGGCTCCCCCGGCCGCTGCCCATCGCCGTGGCGGCGGGGCTGCCGCCCTGTCCTGCCCTGCCCACCCGGGGAAGGGGCTCGGGGGTGCCGCCAGCCCCCCGGGGACGCAGGAAACACGCAGGGGGGTGCGGGCTTCCCCCGCACGGCGGCTCTGCCGTGCCCTGCGCGCCCAGCCCGCCCCGCCTCGGGTGCAGCCGGTACCGGGGCACACGCNACGATCGGGGCCACGCCCCCCCAACTGCGCGCGGAGATCGCGGGGTCGTTACGACGCGGCGCCGCCGGCTTTACGGCAGCGCTCAGCAACCGGCCGGTGCCGGCGCCGCGGCGGGGAGCGGGCTATGCGGCGGCAGGTGAGCGGCGGCCGGCGG
>WEIS01005059.1:0-16100 GCA_013389965.1 Todus mexicanus | reverse complement strand
ACATCCCTCTGGCAATGTTGAACAATTGGTTACTCTGGACTGTCCAAAATAATTATCAGTACACATGAAACAGTTTTGACTGTTATTGTTGGGGACTGTAATGAAAGAGAGTGCAGAAGTATTGAAGGTGTCTGCAGGGCAGAGGAAGGGTCAAAAGGCAGAGAAAATTAGGCATATTTCTTAAACGTGAAAGTGATGTCACGTGGATCAACACTGGTTTGCCTTTAATATATTGTTCTGTAGCAAGTCATGAAAGATAGTAAGTATCTGTGAAACCGCATTTGCTTTAGTTCTCCTTCATTCTTAGGGCTTCCAGGATGTTCTCCTCTTTCTCCCTTCTACTCACAATTCGTCCTTTGACTTTCCTCTGTCTTCCAAAGTCAGTTTCTTGTCCTCCAATTACATTCAGGGGTGTCTTCTTTAAAATATGTTTGACTGGATAGTCAAAACTGCCACGGAGGTGAGAAGTCTCAAAAGAGTAAGATTGGTTCTACCTTACATTGATCAGACTAGTAACCTCAGGACGCTGGAAAGCTGGAGAGAATCTAACTATTTTCACACAATGTAAATGCAGAATTACTTCTTGCACAAGCGATACTTAAGCTATGGCAGGATGAAATTACCATGAAAACTCATCTAAGCTGTTTTCTAGGCTTCTCAGTCAACATTTTCCCAGTGTGTTATTTATTGATGTTTCTTATTAAAATGCACCCATACAACATATGCAGCATCCGTCCTCCTCTTGCAAGACATATTGTTTTGGATTTTGAAGATTGGGGATTCAGCTATGAAAGTATGTAATAACTGTCTGTATTCACAGGCTTTTCAAAACCCTTGGATTTTCTTCACAAAATTCACCATGGTAACCGAGATAGAGGAAAAAAAAAAAGCAATCTTTCAGAGAGAAAAAAAAAAAAGGAAAAGTGTTAAAGTTCTGCTTCTTCAGTTTTCATTCCCTATCAATCTCATACCAGGCTCTTTTGTTAGTGAATTAAATAAGGAAGTATTAGTTAGCTGACACACACACAATTCACTGTATTTTGGCTTGTTTGGAATTTTCTTTTTAAGTGTGTTTATTTTTCTGTGGTAGCAAGGAAAAAAAAGCTGAGACTACAAATAACTGTTAAATGCGACTCTGTATTTCACATACTGGTTGATATAAACAGCAACCAAAAATGAGTGTTTCTTGTTTCACAAGTGCTGCTGAGAAAGAAAAGTGTTGAGGTTTTGAAGTGGGTCAGCTACAAGACTCAGTATGTATTCGCTTGGTTTTTTGTGTTGATTTTCAGGAGAATCAAAACAGCAGCAAAGCTACCTAAAAAAAAAACCTCTCAAAAAGGAAAGAGGAAAGTAGTTTTTCCTGGCAGTGAGCAAAGTTCAGTGGTTTATCTTTTTTCATTGGTGAAAACCCTCAACCTTTATCTATTGTCTCATACCCATGGGGACATAAAATATCCAAACAGACCAGTTCTCTTGGGCCTAGAATCCTAATCCTGTTTTTCCTCAGCTTTTTCATAATACAAAGAACATTGTCAGACTGCTTAATGACAACTAGTGGCCCTGGAGGCACCTGCTCTGAGTCCCATCTGAACAAAATAAAGCTTCAACTCTTCATGAGATTGGTCTCCTGTTGCTTAGTGGCACACTTCAAAGAAGAGTCTCTAAGTTTTGTTTGAATCTTTGGAGAGTTTCCCATCAATAAGCCATAAGTTTCATTGACACTATAATGCTGTCACTATTACCATTCATAAGTCAGCAACAGACAGTGGAAAAGGCACATTTTACTAAGATGAAAAAGAGCCTGAAAGTTTTAAGCTGCTTTCTCTCAGTTCATAAAATAACTATTGTGAAAGCCTTCATGTCCGGAACATTTATGTACCCTATCATCTTAAAATAATCTTTTCCTTTTCTGCTTTGCAGTGAAAATGGCACTAATTGTAACCAGCAACTCTGATCTACAAAAGTGAGTGATCAGGAGAAGGAAACAGTTACAGCTCTGTAATAAAGTGCAATTCATTTTGTGACTTGAACCCATGAAATAGACACACAGAGGAAAAGCTGACAGAGGAAAACTAGAAGACAGCCTCTCTTCTCAGTATGATGTGAAGTAAAAATATTATCCTCTGAATTACTACAATGATCTGGATTCAACTGGGAAAGTGAGACACGCATTATCTTTTTCTAGGACAAGGTATTTCAGATGCATAAACTCATCTAAAAGCTTCATGCATTCCGCATTAGCATCATTTTCCCCTAGGAAAAAAAACTGGCTGCAATTTTATAGCCTGCCCTCCAAACAAAAAAAGTAAGAAAGCAGAGACACTCCCAGAAAATACCATGAAAAATAATCTCGGAGCCATCAAAACCATTTTTACAGCAGGATAGGAGACATCGAGTCTCTATTTTGCTTTTTGGCACCCCTATAGCTTCCCATTCAGGAGCCTGTTGCAAACACTTCTGCTTGATTCCTGTTTAGATATTTAGCAAGTGATCAGATTCCTCAGTTCCTCCCTGCTGTTTGATCATAATTATATCTCAAGCTTTTAAAGCATCCATGAACTCTGTTATGAATGCTCAGTGCACGTGTGGAGGCAGAGATTTGCATTGCATTGCCTAGCTGATCTTGGCTCATTGAACTTTCTGACCTCTAGAAAAAAAATTTGGAGAAAAACATCTGTGAAAGTCTAATCTTCTTTCTCCCTGGTGACACCCTCTCTTGTAGCTCTCAAAGGTGGTTACAAGGGTCCTCTTAATCAGAAGGAATGAGAGAAGACTTTTAGTTCTTGTGTAGCACTACAACGTGGATGCTCAGTGAAGATAGATGTAGCTCCGTAGATCTGTGGATGGATGAAGTGCCAAGAATTTAACTGCTGACACTCCATGAAATTCCAGATTAAAAATCGCTAGGACACCTTTCCCCAAGTGTAACAACAAGTTTTTCTCCAACATTTGCTTTTCTCCTTTAAAATTTAGGAGTTTGCATCTAATAACTGAATTTCAGTTTCAGTTTTGCCTTCTCTACCGTGTTTGGTTTCAGATCAATGGACAGCAGATGCTGCTGTCTACTCAAACACTGCGTATCTGTGTCAGGCCTTGTGTTTTCTGTGAAGTACATACCCCTCCAGATCCATCCTCCTGTAGGTCACAGGGTGACCCTTCAACATTCCTGATAATCTGGACCCAGGATAAGCTAGCAGTTTAATAAATACAGTCTTTTAGATGAAGTGTATCCATATCCATATTCGTATCCATAGACTGAGAAAACTAATGATTTATTTCCCTATCATTAAAATAGTTTCTAGCATCTTTAAACATGAACACTTTTGAGAAGCATGAAGCAAAGAGGTGGAAATATTTTACAGAGGCTTAAGTGGCTGGGTATGGTTCTTTGGTTTCTAAGGACTATAAAAGCCTTTCCTCTGATGACTTTACCTCCTTGGAGACATCCCTGTGGCTTCTTTGAGAAACTTCTTACTGTCTCTTCAAAGTCTATATATTAGAAGTGAAATATGACTCTTCCATGTTGTCCTGGTTTGGGTTAGAACAGAACAATCCTGTTCTATGATTTTTATTTTCCAGCTAAGTCTGTCTAAAGTTAGTAGCATGATTTTGTAGAGTGTCTGCTTCTAGCAGTGATAACGCTCCGTGTTTATAGTTAGTACCAAGGATTGGTATACAAACCAAGGTCACTGCCAGATTTTGTGTACCACATTGGGGGGGTGCAGAAAAGTAAAGGCTGCACCTTCAGGGAGGAGTGAACAGGACAGGTGACCCTACATTAGCCAATGGGGTATTCCATCCCATATACGTCATATTCAGTATAAAGCTGAGGGATCACGAAGGTCTTGGTCCTTCTTCTCTTGGCCCTTTCGCCATTTTGCCCTTCATCTTCCGTTTCCCTGAGATCGAGCTGCTCTCTTGGCTTTGGGACTATTCCTCATTTGGTTTGGCCTTGGCAGCTTCAGCTTTGCGCTGAGGCCTCCGGCCCCGGCCTCAGCTCCTGGCTCAGGCCTTGGCTGGGCCCCAGGTTCTGGGCTGCATCCCTGAATCCAGCTCCCGGTTCCCGTCTGCTGCTGGGCCCTTCGCAGCATCAGTGGTGACGGTGACATATTTACCATCTGGGGGGGTTGGATTCGATACTGATTTTGTACGTATTTGTACGTATTTACTTATCATTATTGTTATTATTATTTCATTTTTTTAGTACCTTTGCCTATGTGTTAAGAACATATATTTGCTTCCACTAACCTTTGGTGTAAATGTATTTTAGTGGTTAAATGGATTTGTGTGGGATTAAATGGGATTTTTGTTAATCAGAGGGTGACCTGTCAGGACTCTTCTATAGCTTATTCCATATCTTTGTCCTATTCCTACATCATCCCTCCCTCTCAAACCTCTGGATATCAAGAACATTGTAAAGAAAGGCCAAGTCATTATGAAAAAGAATTTGTTCCTACTGATCAACATTTTGCAAGTAAAATCCTGATAGTAAGGACCTTCTAAGCTCCATTTAAATTGGAAACATATGGAAAGTATAAGTAATGAGATAATTAAGTATCCTATAATGTCAAGAGATGAGATGATGATTAATAAGCTGCTATCTTTTCTCCTTTTTTCCTTTCCAATTTTAATAAGCCCTTATCAAATGCTAAAATTTATCCATAGGACTTCTTTATGTATCTTTTTTTTTTAAAAAAATTTCTATTTCATATTATATTTCATTTTATTTATTTATGTGACTGAGATTTACAGGTAGCCTAAAATGAACTCGCTGAGAGGTCATCAAGATTTGTACCGTGAAAGCTAAATGCACATTGGGAATGAAAAGGCATAATCACCTTGCTGGTGAAGCAATGAGTTTTGGTGGCAACTACAGTGAAAAGTTTAAATGAGGTGTTAACTTCTAGACCACATAATGAGTAGGTAGATACCTACTTTCTGCTGATGAAGCAATCTGCTGAAGGAATGAGCTGCTGCTCAGAAACAAGTCCATTTCTCCTGTCTGATGTTAACCAATATCACTCCACTCCTGTTCTGTTGTTTCTCCTTTTGCTCTCTGGTATTAAATGCAGATTGTGGTGGACAATCAACATAATCAGCATGATCAACATAGATTATTCTGAACACCCCTCCATTTCGGAATGCAGAATTCAGAGCTGTGATGCAGGTTTCAGATAGCAAGGTAATAAGGTCAGAGGAGCAGTAAAGGATTTAAAAAAATAATTGGTTTGCTACAAAACAATAACATTAACTGAAACTTTGATTTGAGTAGCTTTCCTCAGTAAGTGCAGATCTAACTATGAAGGCCCTAGCAGCGTGATAAAATCTTTAGTCTTTTTAGTATTTCAGATTTTTAATGATAAGTAACCTCTATCATGAATGTTGTAATCAATGTCTTCTTCAAAATAATATTGATTTTCAGTCAAGTAGATGAAGGGAGGTAATTTTGTGTCTCAGATTCTGCCTAATTCATTATTACTTACACTGGTCTCTGGAAAAGATTTTTAATTTTTCAATAAAGTTTTACATGGTCATCTGGCAGCAAGTTCTTCTTACTAAGCAATTTTGACAGAATGCAGATGGAAGCAATCAGAAAAGTTTTTCAGAAATAGGGCAGATAGTTTATCATCTCAAACTCAATACTCAGCTACATGTTACTGAACATGTCATGTGCTATAAGGACTGTAAGAAGGAGAGGAAAAATAAAATCCCCAGGAAAGATGCAGATCAGTAGGAAATCTACACAGGCTTTAATAAGGTTTGAATCATAGATCTGTCTGAAGATGGTGGTCTGATAATTTAACTAAAAATAAAATGGACTGTCCACATTCTTGTTTTGTTGTTCAGCAAATGCTACATTTCCCACCTCCGTGAACTACTCAGTGAAGCATTTTAAACTAGCACATGAATAATACTTTTGCTTAGGTGTCTTTCTTTTGCAATTTCTATGTCTCATAAACACTTTTTGAGTCTCGAAGCTCAGATGAAAATTTTCACCATGGCTGTGAATTCCAAAAGGAATGGATTAAAAATAATTGCAAAATTTCACCTTTTCCCCTGCTTGCCTTATAGCTACTGTAGAATTTTAAATTTCAAATCCTTTAAAACATGATATTTTGCTTGAAGCATTTGATAGGTTGACAAATGTGGATGAAGAAGGTGATAACATCACTTGATAAATATTGCTATAACTAAGCTAAGAATTTATTTAAATATCCTTTTTGTTGGAAATGTATATTTATTTTTTGATATATATTTATAGCCATGTCAACAAGAACTAATGAATTTTACTGGGTGGTTTTCTCAAATCTAAAAAGAAATTTCTGGGCACAGTTCAGTCAGTGTTATTAGTAATCAGATCCACATTTTCAATTCTTCTTCATATGACCTATAACCAAATCTTAAAGCTGAGCTCAGAGATCTCCTTCAAGACCTTAAGGGAGTGCTGTATCTACACAGATCATTCTGGTTTGTGTCACTCTCCCAGTCTCTACTGTCTTTATCTTTATTTAAAGTTTTAAGAAGACTGTTCTTTTTTCCAAAGCACCATTTTTATTTGATGAAAGTTTCTTTTTCCACCCAGCCCGAGGGGATGTGACAGTGAAGGGCAGAATATGGATGTCTGGCTCTCAATCTGGCTGAAATGAGTGGAGACATATCCTCTAGTGATTACAATAAAGGCAAAAGTATATGTTTGTGTTTCTCTGCCATAGCTCCTATTTTGCTTAATTTCGGGATAACTCACCATGACTAACCCACTATTCTTTAAGGAAGACTAGGAAATATAATCTGTTTGTTAGGAAGTACTGGAGTCTAAAATGACACCCCTTCTGTTTTGCAGAATTAAATGGGGCAAAATAAGAATTTATAACATTTGTTATCTGATACACTAAAAAGACATGACAATGACGGTATCAGTTTAAACAGCTACAGTAGGTTATGTCTGAAAGGGGCAAGTGCATACCCAAAAGTGAAGTGCTAAAGTAATTTGTACAGAAAATCACACTTATACGTGGTCTAGCTTTTGTATAAGAGGCTGTCTCTGTGCTATGTGTGTACTCATCTCAAGTGTACTGAAAATGGCCAATCAGACTTTAAGCTATTATAGTTTAAGGCTGCAGTTTTAAAAACATCATTAATTGTTCACATAACATACACAAATGCATGTCTATCCACATCACACCATAGCTCTGTATGTAAAGAAACATTGGTAATATTTTGCTAATGTGATAATCTTCAAACACCATGTCAAAGAAGGCCCTACCATATGCTGAACTTTCACCATCATAGTGGGTAGAATCATGGATAAACAGTATTTACAGCTTACCACAAACTCTTTCCCACATAGTAGTAGATCCTTATAAGAAAATGTGAGAGCTTTACAAGCAGAAAGTGGAAGACCTATAGACTCAGAAACTAAAATTTTAATGAGTAATAATATTTTAAAATAAGTTGAAGTCTAAGTTTCTGATTGCATTTGTTAGTTTTCATTTAACAGTTTCTTTTCTAGTTTCCCTTCCCTGGGAATGTTCCTATTTCAACAAATGCTTCAGTATTATACATTGTTGTATATTCACGTCAATAATACAATTACTTTGAGTTTTGAGTCACTTGTCTCATATGTTCCAGTAGAACATACATGGCAGTATTTCTCAATACATATTTATATAATCGGAGTTCTTCTATACTACTGAAACTTGAAATCCAACCGACAGCTCTAAACCAGATCTTGGATGGGCTTCTGAAAGGAGTTTTCTGACCTGCCTTGTTCAGAGTCAATCTGTTCATAATACCACAGTGCAAGCAAATGAGCTTGAAGAGAAAAAGTCACACTGGAAGTACAAGTACCAAAAAAATTCAAAAATAAAATGTATGATTATTTACTATGGAACATTTGAAAATAAAAGTGTCAGATATATGTAACATGGAGATTATACTGAATGAAATGTTTAAGGAGAAGAGGGGAGTGCCAGTTTATGGCTCTGTATTGTAGTTTGATTTTTTCTGGACTCACTGCAACAACATTTAGCAAGGAGTCCATAGTAAAAGAATAAAAGTCAAACCTGCTTCTAAAGACACAGCTGAAGAGATAACCAGAATTAATTGAATAATTGAAACTCATGAATTTGTTATTTCATGTGCATATGACGCATGTGGCGTTCCATCAAGGTTAATCAATTTATCTGTCTGAAGAGATAGCAAGGGAATGGTGATTTCAGATATTAGTAATGAAGTCTCTTTATTATTGAGGAGCCAATAGTAGTCAAGGGATTAGTAAACAATTTATATCTCATCTTTGTGATAAAATGGCAGCATTATTGACATGTGTCAATATGTTTGCATCTTTAATAGCCTAGGAAATTTGTTAAATATAATCACCACAAATAATTGACTTATGACTAACAGCGTAAAGTACAGAACTGTAGTACTGCTTATTGTTAATTTTTCCTAACCCTGTCTGTCATAACTCTTTGTTTGCAGTTGATAGTCCTTCTGGCAATTTTAAATATGTCTACTGAAATTTTGTGTGCTGGATGTAACCTTCAGAGTACTTCAATGGCATTTGTTGAGGCTGTAGTCCTGGTTGAAAACTTAAACAGAAATGGTTTCTTCACTTATGAGGAAGAAGTTAAAAAGTACAGGTATATTTAGCAATGTTACAAGTATATCTGATTAATTTTGACTTGTAGAGTTTGGGCTCCAAATTTTTGGATACAATGATTTAAAACTTGGATAGGGAAGGATCTAATGTCAGGTTGTCTTCTGCTATTGTGGAAGTAATGGTGCAAAGACAGGCACCAGGGCTTCTGCCATGCCTGTAACTGCACCGGGGGACAAATACTGGAAGTCAATCACTTCAACTCAAAACACAACGGTCTCTATCATGATTTTAGATTGTGTCAACTAGCATAGGACAGCGATTATACCCAAAGGCATTTTGTATGCTGCTGCCCTGTTTTGGGGTTAATACAGTTTAGTGTCTTGGACACAGTTTCTTCCATCCCAGTTTGGCCTCTGTAACACCATCCTCTTCAATAAGTTTAAAATATTTTTAGCTGTTGTGAATTACGGTTTATGAATTCCTGCATGGTTTAACAGCTAAATACCCAAACTCATCGTATTTCACTCAGAAAACTCGAGATATTCAAACCTCCAATAGTTGACAAGATTTCTGCATGTGATTGGAATGCACATCTGCCATCTCCCAGAGCAATTAGGCATGCTCAGGGCTACAGGTGTAAAACCGCATTTTCTTGTGATACCTATTAACCAGGAGTTTATCTTAGCTGTGATCTCAGTAATCCCTCTGGATAGCACACGTGTTGCTTAAAATGGGAGGCAATCTTACTGAAATGACAAGGCGATGAGAGCTGGATTTCAAACACTGTCAGAGGGTAGATTAGAGAAATATCGCAAGTCAAGCATCTGAAAAGTAGACAGTTCACATGCAAAACTTTTAGTCGAAGTGACTTAGCCAACACGTCCGGTTCCCTTAGGCAGTATTCTGTCACCCTGAACGTGAAGCTATACCTTTCTCCCCCCTGTCCATTCAGGGTTATTTTCCCATTTCCCATTGAACGTCTGCAGAAAAGGAGGCAGATACCAATTTCTTCCACTGCATGCTGACTGTTCTTCAGAGAGCAGCTTGTCAATCAATGAGGCAGGGTGTAGAATAGCATGACACACAGACACTTATTGGAATACAAAAGTTAGATTTCCCAAAGGTATGCATTTCTTGCCCATAACACAGCATCTTAAAATGTGACTTATATTAAAAAAAATAAAAAATAAAAAAATTATGCATACTGAGAGATCACACCTTAAACAAAAACTTCCAATCCTGAACCAGTTGTAACCCACAACCTTTGGTTACACCCCTAGATTAGTTCTTCATTTTTAGATGTTCCTTAGACTTACAACAGTTAAACGTAATAAAAAAGTTTGAGTATCAGCATTAGTGAGAAATACAAGCAATGATTTCTATTTCAACATAAGTAAATACAATACGTCTTCTAGGTTAGTTTTCATCACCGATAGGAAAGGAACCAGCACTGTAATATGAAGGTTTTGAAACCGTACCTAAATCTTCATATTTCATCCATTGTTTTTAATTGTAGGTGAACTGAGTGCTGCTTTTCATGAGTCTGGTACTTTGATACTAGGTGAATAAACAAATGATCAACCAGAATTTTAAAGGGAAAGTATGAAACTGCTTATCTGCATCTTGCTGAACATGTATATGCCAAAAGAAGTGATTCTTATTAGGAATATATAACTTTTTAAAAGAAAAATAATGTTTTATTGAAGATGTTTCAAGCAAAACCTGTGATACTTATACATACATGGTAGTTACTCCATTTTTCCATCTTCTGGTTTCAAGATATGTTTGGTTTTTTTCTTGAAACTCCCAATTCTCTTTCTGTGATATTGAGCTGCTGCTAAAAGGGAGTTGAAAACTTAAGCCCCAAATCAAACAGTTGTTTAGTGCTTATTTACAGTGACTAAGTTACTCCTTACATGAATAGTTTGCTTATCATTGAGTCTTTGCACACCTTTAAAGTGTTACTGTAAGCATCTGTGCTTACCAGACAGCACCAGGCTGATTAGCATCTTTAATGTTTACACACGGGGGGGAAAAAAAAAAAGGAAAGAAAATAAATAGGAAAGAAGTAGAGCCCAAATGATCTAACGCAGGTGCCTGAGAATCTAAAACTCGGTGTCAGTTTGTATGACTTGTTCTGCATGTATAGAATATATTGTGCTTACTTTCACTCTGGAAGCGTTATGTATTTCACCTAACAGTATTCTTTCTAACAGTAACATAAAAAAATTGCTGTGTTTGACATGGTTGAAACTGAAGGTATAAACTAGTTTGCTATTGGGTATCCGGTGTGCTTTCTGAGTCCTTGGTTTAAATGTGTTCTTCTCTTCAGAACACATGAATGAATTAACATTTTCTTACTGAAGACTTTCTCTGCTTCAGAAATTAGCCTCATGTTTAAGAATTGTTATATATGATCCTATTGAATTCTCAAGTATAGCTGTATTTTTATGTAGAGGTTTT
Source organism: Todus mexicanus (assembly GCA_013389965.1). Lineage (NCBI taxonomy): Eukaryota > Metazoa > Chordata > Aves > Coraciiformes > Todidae > Todus > Todus mexicanus. Next base: position 5,035 of record WEIS01005059.1, on the reverse strand, counting down.
GAAATTTCTAAAATACAAAGTTCTCAGAAATAAAATTAGTGAGGGGTTAATGTGCTTCAAGTATTTTTAAAATGTCTGAAGTATTATGAAACTAAAGGTCTTTTCACAGTTTGAAAAGAGACTGCAGTCAAGTTAAAGATCTTTTAAGAGAGATTGAAAAATTATTCTAAACTGGAAAAACCAAATCAGGGTGTGCTGTGACATAGATACCTAGTGGGTAGGCATTTAATGACAGCTTGCAAACGAATGTTAGGGAATGGTCATGTCATTGGAAACCACCAAGTAACCAGGATAAAATGACAGTAAATGACAATGTATACCATTTGTCCAGCTCAGGTTTAAATAGAACTAGTGCAGACAGCTGCTAAGCCATGTGTCCTGGTTTGGGTTAAAACAGAACAATCCTGTTCTATGATTTTTATTTTCCAGCTAAGTCTGTCTAAAGTTAGCAGCACGTTTTTGCAGAGAGTCTGCTTCTAGCAGTGATAATGCTCCATGTTTTTAGTTAGTACCAAGGATTGGTGTATAAACCAAGGTCACTGCCAGATTTTGTGTACGACAAGGGGGTGCAGAAAAGTAAAGGCTGCACCTTCAGGGAGGAGCGAACAGGACAGGTGACCCTACATTAGCCAACGGGGTATTCCATCCCATATACGTCATATTCAGTATAAAGCTGAGGGATCACGAAGGTCTCGGTCCTTCTTCTCTTGGCCCTTTCGCCATTTTGCCCTTCATCTTCCGTTTCCCTGAGATTGAGCTGCTCTCTTGGCTTCGGGACTGTTCCTCATTTGGTTTGACCTTGGCAGCTTCAGCTTTGCGCTGAGGCCTCCGGCCCCGGTCTCAGCCCCCGGCTCAGGCCTTGGCTGGGCCCCAGGTTCTGGGCTGCATCCCTGAATCCAGCTCCCGGTTCCCATCTGCTGCTGGGCCCTCACAGCATCAGTGGACGGCAACGTATTTACTATCGGGGGGGTTGGGTTCGATACTGATTTTGTACATATTTGTATATATTTACTTTCTTATTATTGTTATTATTATTTTCAAATTTTTTAGTAAACCTGTTCTGGTTTCCTTTCCTAATCGATTAGTCTCTCTCCTTTATTTCCTTTCTTCCTTTTTTGGGGTGAGGAGGGGGAGAGAGCATTCTGTTGCAGATTTGGGGGTGCCCTGACCCCAAACTGTGACACCATGCTAACTTTGCTGCCTTCAGCTGCATGGATGTGTCCTTGTATGTGAGAAAGAGTCAAGTCAATCCATGTGACTTTTGTCGAGTCTGGGAAGTCCACTCCCGACTGACCATCCTGACTTCTCTTTTTTTTTTGCTTGATTTGATATTGCTACTAAATTTTGCGATATCTGAGCAAAGCAGTCCTTAGGTGACTTGATTGCATCTCTTGATACCATATGTGTTAGGATCAAAAGTCTCAGACTTTTGAATAACTACAGGAAATGCTTACAAAACTAGACTACTATATGAAGGCATTGGTGACTGTTCACTGAAAATCTGAACAGAAAGGTAATTTGAAAAAATTATATATGCTATGCATTATAGCAAAACTCTGGAGGTGTGTGTACACATCACTGTTAAAGTTGAACTGGAAAATTCTAAACATCTGTTATGTTTTCCAGAGAAGCGTTGTCATGTTGGATCTATCTCCTTTGCAAGTTAGTTATCACTGATAGTAACCTAAATAGTTTGCTGCCACATTAAGCAACTTTGGTTTTTGTATCACAGACTGAACCACTAGTGGACTACAGTGTCCCTTTGCAGCACTGCTTTCAATTATATCATTGTGACACTCTAGCAGTCCTGGGTCTGCAGATACAGCACTTAAGAAGTGCTGTGCCATCCTGACCATGCTACAACCATATGCACACACTCCAGTGGAAGCCTCAGGATTGCATGTGCAGCACTTTTGTAGCATTGTAGATGCAATTTGGTATTGGCTTCTTGGCAGCCTTTCTGTCGAAAGGGATTTTTCTGCTAGTAATGACATCTCTTGAGTAAAAGACTGAATGATCTCACATGTGGGATAAAAAGACCTACAGACCTCAGAGCAGTGTTTGGAGTACAAGGTGTTTTTTTTTTTTTCTTCCGTTTTGTTTATTGTGGACCAAATATGTGCCTAATCTAGTAGATTTCTTCAGAAATTTCAGTCCCTGGCTAACCATGACAATAAAGCAAATCTGAGGCTTGCTGCACTGTGTTCCAGGTATGATTTTTCAAGTATTGCAACAAGCTGTCCTGAATTCTGACAACATGGATTCTCGTTTTCACCTCAGGCTGACAGGAAACACTGAAAATATGATCATCACTTCACGGAAGTTAGCTGATACTGTTTCATCCCACCTTCAGTTTATTTAAACATTTTTTTTTTATATCAATCTAGATAAATAGTTGCCATAAATTTCACAACTGAGTACCTGTCTTGAGGCATGTCAAGAATGGTTCCTTGTCAGACAGGTCCACCACTTCCTCACCCGATTGTGGGTTATTGTTTTCCTCCTGTGTTGTTCCTACTTTGAAGATCTCCTCATAAGGCTAGCCAGCTGGTTGGCAAAGATGCTCTTGTCCTGTTTGAGTAAATTCGCCTTAATTGGGTGAATTTCATCTCTGCCCTTCAGGCCTTGATCTTTGGCTTTGACGGGTCTGGTGAAATATATGTTCAGACTGAGGATGTTTCCATTGTTCTCAGGTATTCTGTAAATTTTAAAGCCTTTATAGGATGTAGTGATAGGGTGGAGTAATGTCATAATTTCATTTCTTAGCTTGGGTCATTAATTCTTGGGTTTGTGTCTTGAATTCTTGCATATTTTTAAAATGGAGGACAATTAATCTTTCCAACTATTTCTTTTACTTCATGCAGTTTTTAGCAACAATTTATTGACTTGGTCAAAGACCACCATAGTGATTTCCAGATTGTATACCATTCATGTGATGGCTAGACTTGGGGCTGCTGAGATCAGACCATGCCTTTCAATCTAAAGTATCCATAGATTATCCAGTATTTTTACAGCTCTGTTATAGCTACATTTTTTTATGTCAAACTCATCAAAAGACCAAAAATGGAAGGATAATATACACATCCTGTCCTCTAACTTCTAGTGGGCTCTTCCCTACCAAAACAAAATACTCACATATATGGATGATACATGGGAAACTTGTGCTATTCTGCCTAAAGCTGGTAAGAAGAGACATGAATTTCTTTTCTGAAAATAAACATGATCTTGCAAGGAATGCTGGTTATTTGTAGTATATTACATTTCTTATTTGTGGTAAAAACAAAATATGTATGGTTATTTTAACTGAGAGAAGCAGGATGAGGAGGAGAATTATAACAATCTGCTCAGAAACAGATGAAAATAAATATGGTTTCCTGTTCTAGCTTTGTCTTTTGACATGAGCAGAGAAAAAAGGGAAATGAAGTGGAAATAACTCCACCACAGAAAAATTTCTGCCTGAGAACTGAGATAAGCATCTGGTTTTAGATAACATGGGACAAAGGCATAAAATTTATGGAGGCACAAAGGATGAAAATACATTTGTTTTAAAAAAACCCAATCAAGCAAAGAAAAACACCAGTAGAACACATGCAGACAATATGGAAAATGACAAGATCCCCTGTCTGTATATAAAATTTGCAAGAAACTGAAGAAGGTGCTCGAAAAACTCTCTGTTCTGCTATGAGAGAAAATACTTTCCACATAGATCTGGATTTTCTTTGAAACTTACTGAGAAGTTAACTTTTCTGAAAGAAAAGTAATTTTGTCTATTTTTATACTATGCTACCTAACATTGTAATAAAAGCAGTTTGAGATAAATAAGGTGTTAATGATTTTATACATTAAAAAGTCAGAGTATGTCTATATGAGCCATTTAGAGCAGCAATTTTAAATTTTGTATTTGTTTTGTGTAACTATAAAACCAAGTCAATGTGTTTCAGGTTAGATATCATTTGTTTGTAATAGAAGAACTGTTGTTCTTCAAAACAAATGCTTCGTTCAGCTTCCCCAAATTGCTCTGTAAGCTAAAATATACACAATAGGTGCAGAATTGCTTCCTCTAAAATCCTAAGATTGTTCCATACTTATAAAAAGGATTGTGGAAGAAAAGTGGTTGTTGATAGAGAAATAACACAAAACACAATAAAAGTTATGAGGGAAACCATCTTCAGCTTTACAGATACAGGCTCTAAATGCTGGAGGCTGAGAAAATAGGAACTGTTGTATTTCAACAGATAAAGATAGTAGAGATGAGTAAAACAAAATATTATCTTCTCATCTAATTTTTCTCATTTAAGAACATGTGGCAGCTGCAATTTATCTTACATAAAATAATAGGCAACCAGTGACATAGCCATGCTCACAGATGGCACTTTGGTGTTATGCATATCACTGCTTATGTGTGAGAATTGGGAAGACTGGATGAAGGAATAGCAGGATGTAAAGCTATTTTCCAGCTTGCAGCAGAATAGAGTTTATTCTCACCTCCATTTCCTTTTCTTTTCTGCAGTTGCTTAAGGAAAGGATAGTAAATTTGAAGTTTGGGAGAGGGCAAGGCGCAGGTGCACACCAGAGGTCACAGCGAAGACTTAAAAACAGTAGCTAAGGGAGTTTCCTACTGCCTTATCTCTCCTCTTATTTCGATTTGTAGCTATTAGCATTATCCCTTGAGGAAATGTATGGTTGGCTGAATGCTTATTTTGTTTCTGGTGAGGAAAATTTTTAGCTGACAGGTGCTGACACTGACCTCTTTCTTTTTTTTTCTCCTTTCTATTTCTCTTTTATATACTTTCCTGTCATATTTTGATACCACCCTAAAAATAAAAGGTTATAAGGGGGAGATATATACCCCACAATGTGCAATATATCTAAGCAATGTAAATTTTGTTCTTGTCCGTACATATCCTTCCCGCTACAGCCACCTTGGCCTTTGATTGATATTGAAGGCAAGGGCCACTTCTACCTCTCCTAAAGACAATACAGCTGCTGGAGAAAGCGTGCTGTTGCTGTTGTCAATACCCTGTGCCTTTCTTCT
>WEIS01005056.1:0-14602 GCA_013389965.1 Todus mexicanus | reverse complement strand
AGATACTTACTGTATGTCTAGACTTTGAAGTTCTGTTTGGAACAAAAGGGAACACACTTTTCCTCCACAGTTTTAAAACTCAAATGATTTTTCAGGACCTTCTATGAATATTAACAGCCTTGTTCTTAATGATACTACATGAATATATCTCTTTCCCATTTGAATTAGTGTCTTACCTTTTCTGGATACATTGTTGACATCTTTGGAGAAGAACACAAAAAGGAAATTTGACATATAAAAATCAGATGTGAGTTGAAAGAAGCCTATTAAAATGTTAGAATTACGTAATTGCAATTAATAATTGATTTTAATTCCCTCTGACTGCTTTGAAGATTTCAGTGCGAAACTGCAGCCTATAAACATCAGCCAATCAGGTGAATATCATAGTCACTTCAGTACTCTGGGGAAACAAATGTCCCTTTGGAGTAATTTAATGTTTATGTAATTTTACCACCTAGAATGCTAGAACTCTAAAGATCCACCAGTAAGTATCTATTTTCATTATAAGAGATTAGAGACTTATTAGAAGTAACTCAAAAGCAAAAATTGTGTGGTCTAGTTGTCTGTTACCTGCAACGCTTCATAAGCATAAAAGCTTCATAAGCTTCTAAAACTAGAGTATTGCTTTTGTCATCTCTTTTGTGGCTGTTGCAGCAGCAGCGCCATGTAGTTTGGGTTCACTGAATTCCGCCAGAGTCTCCAACACTCCAGTGTCCTCTGTACCTCTGCAGCTGGGACAGCTCAGCACCCATCACCAGTGTGTTTCCTCATCCCACAGTCCTTGTCTGGTACAGGGGCTGCTCCTGACTGATCCTATTGCAAGGGAACAGAAAAACAAGATAGAAATATGACCAGGACTTTTCTCTGTTCTGCTTAGGTGTGATAGCTGTGAGTGGCTCTATAGTTGTACCAAGGGACTAGAACACAGTTATGACTAACCTATTGGGGTTACTAGAGACAAAAAAGCAAAATCTTGTCCCCCCCCCAAGTTATGACAAAGCTGACTTTTTGACTACTCAAACTTTTAAAGGAGAAAAGGTAAACAAAGTTGACTTCTGTGTATCTCTGAAAATTATTTTAATAGTCTATATTTGGAACCTGTCTTTTTTAAAAACAAAATATCTGCACATTTTAGTTATTTATTTAAAATGCTTGTCTCTCTACCTCCTCTATCCAGATCTAGTTACCCTGGGAAGATGCCATCACTGCAGGGAGTCTTATTAAGAAGCTGGAGTAGTTTTTAGTTTTGAATACGGTCAGGCTTATATTCATTATCAATAGAGAAGATTAGATTGAGTTCCACAGCTGGAACCTGCTACTGAAAATGGTCTGTTGCTCTACCCTTTGCACTTAAGAGTTTTATGCTGGGACAGATTAGCTGAAGTGTCCCTGTGGAGTATAGTAGGTTTGTGATGGGATAGGAATTTCAAAAATAGATTAGGCCCAGCATGCTACCCGCTTTTTGGATCAGTAGTAGCTGCTTAGATTCAAGTTACAAAGAGATAAGCACTCAGAAGGCTGACGGATGTGAGGTACTGAAGGCTGCTTTGCCCAGCAATGATGTGGTTCCATGTTGCATGCATCAGTTGCCTAGTCTAGCTTGAAGTGTTGAAAGTCAAGAGTCTGACCAAAGGAGAGAGATTAACAGGTTGTGCTGAAAGGAAGAAACAGTCAAGAACTGGTCTAAGAATGTCTCATTACATAAATTCATTAATGATAAGGAGGCAAATTAGCACAGCTTTCCCTATATCACCAGGAACTAGGATCTGTGTCACCCAGTGCTGAATGCTTAGGAAAATGAAAGTTCCTAGCCAGATGGTAAAGGAAGGAATTGCTTGTAGCTTCTGATGCAATCTGCATATCAATGCAACTTTGTTCTTTAATTCTTTGTCATTGTTTTTTTTTTCTTTAGCAGTTTTTGGAAAATGAAAAGGTTAGGGACTGAATTTTGAATTCCTACAGATGGTGGCTCCTCATCCTTCCAATTTTATACCCAGGATGTATCATTAGGTCTGATAGCAACAATAATGCTTTTGATTCAGCACTAAACATACAACTTTTTGAAAGGAACATGTCATGGGTTTTATTAAGAAATCGCTTTGCAGAGAACAAAATCTTAGTAACCAAGTTATGCGTGGTGCCAATTCGAACTATTAGTAATGGTAACTTCCTGACCAAAAATTGGTATTTAGGGTTCTTGTTTTTCTTTGTGTAATAATTTGTTGAAAAAATAATAATAAAAATTTGCTGCTCTACTGTTTTTCTATGATATGTATCCAAAAAGCAGCTACATGGGCTTGGATTTAGGTTGGGGGATTTTTTTCCGGTTTTGTTTTGTTTTGTTTTTTTAATGGAATAATTAAATCTAACTTCAATGGTGATGGCAATAGCACTCTAGTAATTTTGTTGTAGATTGAAAAGGGTATTTTACAGACTGCATTTCCTGCGTACTTCCTTTCAACTATATCTGTTGGACTGACTTCTGGTGCAATAATAATACGCAAAAATAAGTATTTTTGTTATGACTAAGTATATCTGGTCTGACCATGAAACTAACAGACAAGAACAAATTTACTTTGTGGTTTGGAACTGAATCAATGAGAAATTGAACTCAAAATATAAAAAATGTCCTACTGGCTCAGATAAACCATTCATCTATGCTGTATGTCTAGTCTCCAACAGTTGCAATTGAACATGCTATTTAGGGAGAGCACATAGGACTATCTACTTCTGCAGTCCATTTCCTTCACACTTTTCCAACATCATTCATTGAATTAGGTATGCAGTTTTGCAATCCTCTACTCCTACCTCTTTTTTTTCCTCTTCTGTTTGTTTGTTTTGGGTTTGTTGGTATCACTTTATGCTCCAGATCTTCATTGATTTGTCAGATCCATTTTTAAACCTCACAGTTGTCTGCTTCCAACATCTTATAACAAATTCCAGAAGTTTGCTACTCAGTGTATCAAGATAAAAAAAACAAAACAAAAAGCCAAAAACCAACAAACCAAACAACCAAAACCCAACCCAAACCACAAACCTCTCTTTCGTAATTTTTAAACTAAACTCCAATTATTTTCAACTATGTTAAGTATGAAGACGGGCCTAAGCAGGGACCTTAGATCTGAATGTCCCTGCATTTTTGCATATTTGCTTCATGAATCAATAAGATAGGCTGAAGCAAACCTTGCAGTCTGAACCAGCACTTCAGGACAGCTTAAACCTTCAGTTAACCTTGTCATAGGTCATTAACAATGCTTTTGCTGACCATAAGGAATCAAAGGCAGCATAGATGGAACACATCTTGACTTTGTTACATTTACAGGTAAGATCTAACTAGCAAGGACAGTACAAACAGGTAGACTTAAATTTTGAAATAACTTTGATAAAGTCAAGAAAAGGCTAGAAAAAAATAGTAGACAGTGGATACCGTTCTTTTGGGAGATCTATAACTGCAGGAAAGGGAATATCTGGCTTGATAGAAAATCAAAAGATATTCAGGATTTACAATTGGTTGTAAGCTGAACATGAATCTGCCTAATAGGTAAATACCACATGGGAATGAACATGCAGAAGAATGGGTTGGGCTGTTCTGTTCTGCTCCTGTTTGTTCTCTACAACACAGGTCAGTTCTGAAGTACGTTTTTTTGGTACTGGGCAGCATCTTTCAAAGAACCCATGTAACAACGACTGATTGTTCAAATAACAATTATAAGGATAAGCAGAACTTCAGAAAATAAAAATCTATTCAGAAATGTTGGAAAAACTAACCTTTCTTAGGTTAAAACAAGATGACTAATGAAGGCTAAGTGTTTAAATGTGTAAAGTTATTTTTATATAGCAGAAAAAAAAGACTTTTGTAAGGAAAACCTATTATATAATAAGGGAAAATGAGGATCATAATCAGTAATAACATATTACAGTATTCTGGGCTTGGAAATGAATTTGTCTCAATAATGTTTGACAATTTTTTGAGGTTTTAATACTCCAGGAATTTGCATTTGAAGGGTTTAGCACGTTCTTCATTTCCAGAACAGCCAAAATGTTGAACAGAGTGTTTGAAGCACTAAAGGAGAATGGAAATGACATTCTGGGAAAAGAAAATATTTAATATAAACATTTAACTCTACAATAGCATGTTCCTGATTTTTTTCTTGCTGGACACTTTTCTGTTCCCCAGTCTCAGCTCACACTTCTTATAGTGGCGCCTCTCTAACTTTTCATACCGCTAATGAATGGAGATATGAAACAGGTCCAAAAATACATCCACGTTTCAGAAGCAGAATATATCAGAAAGGACCACACCAGTTATGTCTAGACACAGAAATGTGCTTGACAGATGCACGTTACAACAGATGTACCAACTTGAACAACGGAATGGGGTCTGGATTTTTTTAATGCAATTTTTAAACAACATCAAGAGAATTAATTTGAAGGAAACTTTTATCTGACAAAAAAATTCCTTTGTCAGTAGTAGCTATTGTTGCTATTGAAACATAATGGGGCAAGACCTAGACCTGTATCTCTATGCTATTAGGGTTATCTCTTTAGTCATTTGTGTTTATAAAGTCACATTACTGTCAGTGCACTGAGCGTCACTTAGAAGTTTAAGTTAATTGTCTTGTAGGCTGATTTATGCTTAATTAGTAATATTAATTATTAGGTGGTGGGGAAAAGAGAAAATATTTTTTAGTAAGCCGTCAAATTAGCCATCTTTTATGGGATGGAAAGAAATACAGCCTGAATTGAGGAAAATCTTAGTGTCCCAGATCTAATGGAATATTTATTTGTTTGTAAATGGAAGATAGAAAGTCTCATGTATTTCAGCCTCTTTAATTTAAAATCTTTAGGATTAGTCTGTGACTCGAGGCACTTTGGCTATGATTACTAGCTTTCAACTATGACACTTCAAACTTGCTATACAGAGCAGGCAGCTGGTGGAAATGCTGTCTTGCATAAAAGCCTTTGATCCCGTGATGGATGTATAAATTGGGGGAGGGGGAGGGGGAGTAGGGAAGGGACAAAATGAAACTGCTGGGGAATTGGGGAAATAAATAATGAAGCCAGCTGATATTATGATGGCACAGCAGGAACAGTATGTTCCATCCTGCCTGGTTTGTGATTTAGTTATGGGGAAGCACTCCTCGCACGGCACTCAGTTATTAAAATAATATTATTTGTGTATGATTTGTCAGGTAGGTTTTATTAACAAGTGGCAAAAGAACGTGCTTTCTACACTAGTCAGTGATGTTTCTGAGAGATGTTAACATGTTTAAACTCAAACCAGTAATGCTGTATTTCTATTTAGATTGGTTTTGCATCCTGGACTATGCTCTCTTCGGGCTTTAATCCAGCGCTTTGATCTGCAGTGCTATAAGGGTCCACTAAAGAACAATAGGCTCCTTAACTTATGTACACTATTTTATATCTTCATAGCTGTTCGGCTTAACTTCTTTGCATCATTGCTTCACTGTGAAGATGTTAAAAATTGTTAGTGCTTTAATAACTTACTAGTAAATATAAAAAATTGAAATGTAGTTCTATTCATTTGCAATCAGAATGAAATCTAAAGTTTAACCTGATTACTTCTTTGCACCAAAATAATTTCTTTGTGTAGCAGCAAGCTAAAATACCATCTTGACTATTCTAAGTAATAAGTGAAAAAGAACAGGAGGTACCTAAGGGCCTGCTAGAGACACCTTTGTGCATAACCCCCACAATGTTGTTCCCTGAATAGTTACGTAATGGGATTCCCAAAGAATAAGAGCAGTGTAACGTGAGCAGACTGCCAGCACCCAGCCAAGGCAGTCAAGGATCTCCTCACACCAGCGCATTCCCATACAATCTTATTACCAAAAGATGTATGAAAGTGATGCAGAACAATTTGAAAAGCTTTCTGAATATTTACACAAGGTTCGATAATGCTGTTCACATCGAGCAAAAATAATAGTATTTCTCCTTTTGCATAGCTGAGATTTGAGCAGGCTGTAGTGTGTTACTCTGTTAGCAATGTACAATCCGGTTTGGTTTTACTGCTTGACTTTCTTTTAACTTTTAATCACAGTGTAACTGGAACAGAGTATCTATGCTCTATTTTATTTAGAGCTCTGATGTCATTGATAGGAAGGCTACAAATAAATACGGTACCCTTCGGGTTACTCAGTTTCTAACATGGCACAGTCTTTTTCTCTCCGGCCAAAAAAAGCAGTATACTCTCTCAAGCGAAGCTGCCAACGCTGCTCAACAAGTAACTAATTAGGGTTAACAGAAACTTTCCTGCGCGATTTCTCCGCGTGGATTTGACCCGTTGGTTTCGGAGCGCAACGCAACCACCGGGCGCTTCGCTTTCCCCTCGGGGCTGGGACCCAGAGCGGGCTTCACCTCCGCGGAGCCAAGGCTCGGGGCGGGACAAGCCCGGCTCTGCGGGGCGGCCTGCGCCCCTCCGGAGTGCGCAGGGCGGGGGGTGCTCGGCCCTGCTCGCCTCCCCTTCCAGCCTTTTGCCTGCGGTGCGAGGCGCTCCGCTCCCCGGGCCGCCAGCGCAGCGCCAGCGGCAGGCGGCGCCGCGGAGGCAGCAGCAGCAGGGCGAGGAGGAGGAGGGGGAGGAAGGCCGCCGCCGGCCCCTGGGCCGCGCAGAGGCGCAGGCAGAGGGCGCTTTCGCCATGCGCGGCCACCCCCGCTGCTGCCGCCGCGCACCCCCCGGCCGCGCTGCCGCTGACAGGCGAGCGGAGAGACCTCCGCGGCGGGCGGAGCCCAGCCCAGCCCTTCGGCACGGCACGGCCAGCGCCGCAGGACCAAAGGAACTCCCTGGGTGCAACCGGCCGCTCATCCCCGCTCTTTCGCTCGCTTTCTCTCTCTTTCCCTCCCTCTTTCCCTTCCCTCCTCCTCCTCTCTGCGCTTTCCACCTCCCCTGCTCCTGAGTGAGCGCAGCCTCGGATGTCCGGTTTCCTGGTGGGTTTTTTACCTGGCAAACTCCGGATAACTTCGGTGAGAAACTGAAAAGCGGCTGGGAAAGTTGGAAACTCCCCTGCAGGCGCCTAGGAGCTGCTGCCTAACCGCATCTTCTCCATCCCACGGATTTTACTGCCTTGGATATCGCAAGGGGAGGGAGGGGGGAGAGGACAACGAAAGAAGGGGGGGAGAGTAAGAGAAGGAGCCTCATAATTTCGCCTGCATTCTTCCAAGCGCCCCGCGGCCCCGCTCCGCAACCGCCCTGCCATCTTTGCACAATGCACTTGCTGGAGGTTCTCTCGCTGGGTTGCTGCCTTGCTGCCGGCGCCGTGCTGCTGGGACCCCGGCAGCCGGCCGCCGCCGCCGCCTATGAGTCCGGCCAGGGGTACTACGAGGAGGAGCCCGACGCGGGGGAGGCAAAGGTAAGCCCGTGTCCCCGCTGCAGATGCCAGCTCCCTCCTCTTGGCATGTGGCTCCCAGTCCGTTTGATCGGACCGCCTGGAAATCCCACCGAGGAGAATGTTTGCGAGAAGCCTTTCTAACTGCGGGGGGGTGTTCTTTAAAAGTGGGAGAGGGAGTTGTTTAAGGAGGAAAAAAAAAAAAATTGCCTGGGGTTTCAGCGTTGCTGAAAGGAAGGTTGCACGGGGAGCAACCCTATATACCAAGAAACGCCAAACACCTGATGGGCCGAGGTAGTCCCAGGGCGCTGCTCCGCGGTGCAGGGTCTGCCCGGCGGGGAGCGCTCCCTGTCCCCGCCGCGGCCCCGCGGTTGCTGCGGAGCTCGGACCCGCAGCGACCCACCCGCGGGCTTCAGCTGCCCCGGCCCCGGCAGCTGGGGCGCTCTCCGCGGGCGGGTGGCGATGGACTCGGCGCTGCCTCGGTGCGGGCGAAGCTGCGGGGTCCGGCTGCCGGTTGGGACGGGCATAGCCGGGCAGCGCTGCGCGGAGGGAGGGAGGAGGGCTGCGATACGCTCGGAGGAGCAGCTAGGCGCAGGAACGAAGCGGCGAGGGAGGCGTGGGGGGACAATGACAACAAAACCCGAGGCTTTCCATTTGTTGCGAAGTCTCTTGGAGTTATTGACACTTGGGATGAATTGCTGCTGCGTGACAGGGTTGACGGGAGGTGTAAGGTGACCCTCGAGGCTGAAAAGTTTTGTTGTGCCCAGGCGGACGGTGAAGATCGGGGTTAAATTCTCAGATGTCAGTCACAAATGCTAAAAATTTTGTCTTAGTTTTTGTTTGCATAGGAAGTTTCGTAACATAGAATTCAAGTACCTTTGGCACTTGTGGTTTTGCCATTCCCGGTATGCTGATGCGTAGAAACGATGCGTAGTGTGTGGTTGTATAAGCGTGTGGCATTCTTAGAAACATCTTTGATCTTATAAGGACTCTTACCCCTGTCTCACTGTTTTTAAGATTTCTGACATACTTACGGAAAGCGATAATGACTCAGTTCATTCATTAGTCATTTCAGTATGGGGCAGGGAGGGAAGTGTGTGGATTTAAAATTAAGCTGATTATTCTGATTTTTTATTTTTTTAATTTCTTGTGCTGTTTGTTTTAGTGAATAGGAGTTTAGGACACTTTACTGTAACTACCCAGGAAGTTAAGTTTTGGTAGTATACATTAGCTGTACTTATTTCAGGTATTCAAATTGTTGTAGACTATACATTGTTTACATAATTCAGGCTTTTCAAGTAATTTGCATGGAAAAGATTACTGAGTATACTGTATTCTCAAAATATTTTAGCTACAGCTAGATGCTTACATTACAATGTTCTGAATGCTTATATGCTATCAGTGATCATATTCCTTAAATGTTTATCAAGTATTTTTCAAGTGTTTAAATAGGAACACAAAATCAATTTGGCTGGTCACTCTTCCCACTTAGACTGCTTATAAAAAATATGAAGAGTAAAAATACCTCAACTCTTTCCGGACCATAACTCTAAGTCAGTTATTTACTGGGTGAAACCAATGTTTGAGTTGTAAAGCCTCAGAACAGTTCATGCTGAAAAGGTAAGAAGAATTCCAACTGGAGCATCATGCGTATTTTGTACATTTAAGCTGCTGAGGTAGAGCAGCTGATAGTGAAGATATTCTTTAAAGTGGTGCTGCATGTTCCCATGCACGTGTTGTGGACAGTCACTTTCGTGAAGAAACCACAAAGTCTTGGAGCTGCCACTGTAGCATGTTGCATAGAAGTGCAAGTGCTCTCTGAAAAAAGGGGAACTGTCAGCAAACCAAAGGAAGAAAGGTCAGCAGACTGGGAAGTGAGTGGGATAGCATGTGTTAAGCAGTTATGTTAACAGAAAAGTGTTTCTGTGTCTGACTGCTGGTGAGTAGGAGAGAGAGAGAGAACGACTCTGGGTCCAGGCAGACTTAGTCATGTTGAAAGTCTTCAGTTTTGAGTTTGTTGCTTTTGCTGGAACAAGAGTGAGTGATAGTACTGTGTGTATTTGTTCCTTTGAGATAATGTTGAGATAAATGTTTGAAGTAATTATGAAAGGATTAAATATCTAAACTGTAAGTAACTGTTTCAAGGAAAATATGATTATATTGTCAGTAAAAAGTAATCTACTTGAACTTTCTTAACTTCAATGAAAAATGCGTGATCACTTGACTGTGTGTTTACAGCTTCCTCTGGTTTCACTTTGGATCCATATGCCATACTTCTGCATATTAAACTAGTATCAAAGTGCAGCCTACAGGCTTTTGGGTCAACTCTTAATATATCTAGCTCTCACTATTCCTTTTTTAAGAACTTCGGCTTTAGAAACATTTATAAAAGTGTGGATGAATTTGAGAGTCCTGAAAGGAGGAAAAGCTGGGCAGAAGATAAGGGTATTGTGGTTTTGTGCAGGTGACTAAGTGTTAGGCATTAATTTTGTCCTAAAGATTTGCAGCAACTAGGAAGCATTGCAGATATAAATAGTAGTAGTTTTTCATATGCAGCTCTTGCAAGGGCATGTTCTGCAGCCAGTGAGCACTGATAAACTTGTGCAACACTGCCTCCCCCCCTTTTTAAACTTTTTTTCTCCCAAAGGGTAAAGTTCATTATTTAACAAGCTTACAGGGCCTAGATTAATACTTTTCAGCTGAACTGTCTGCTCGATGGGATGGGAATAAATTCTGCCTATAAATCACCTCTTTTAGATTTCCTGCAGCGCAGGGGTTTTCCCCCATGAGGCAACCCCTTTGCAGCTGCAGCCCACTTCTCCCTGGCAGGGCAGGGGATGTGGTGGCACAACTCATCTCTATCTGGGTGGCCTGTTGTGGAAAACAACCTGGTATTTCAGTTCTCTATCTGGTTAAGGTAGGGCCAAGGGAATCAGCCACCTTCTTGCCCCTGGGGTTCTCACAGTTTGGCAGGGACCTGCCACCTAGCAGGGATGCTCAAAGCAGCTGCAGCAGAGAGAGGGTGCCAGTTGTGGGACACTGGTGACTTGAAATTTTAGCTCTTTGTACTGTCTATGAGTATTTCAATAACTTCTGTTAACGTGTTTAGTGTCTGGTTCTTTAGGTAGTTTTGAATTGGGAATGGGTGGTGAGTATACACTATCTACCTGGGAGAGAAAAGTATTTTAATATCGTTATTAGTGATCTGAATGAGGGGATTGAGTGCACCATCAGTAAGTTTGCAGATGACACCAAGTTGGGCAGAAGTGTTGATTACTTGAGGGAAGGAAGGCTCTACAGAGGGATCTGGACAGCCTGAATCAATGGGCCAAGGCCAGTGGTATGAGGTTCAACAAGGCCAAGTGCTGGGTCCTGCACTTGAGTCACAACAACTCCCTGCAGTGCTACAGGCTTGAGGAAGAATGACTGGAAAGCTGTTTGGCTGAAAAGGACCTGAGGGATGTTGGTCGAGAGCCAGCTGAATGTGAGCCAGCAGTGTGCCCAGGTGGCCAAGAAGACCAATAGCATCCTGGACTTGCATCAGAAATAGTCTGCCCGGCAGGGCTAGGGAAGTGATTGTCTGCCTGTACTCGGCACTGGTGAGGCCGCACCTTGAATACTGTGTTCAGTTTCGGACCCTTTGCTGCAAGAAAGACATTGAAGTACTGGAGTGTTTCCAAAAAAGGGCAACAAAGCTGATGAAGGGTCTAGAGCACAAGTTTTATGAGGAGCAGCTGAAGGAACTGTGGTTATTTAGCGTGGAAGAAAGAAGCCTGAGGGGAGACCTTATTGCTCCCTACAACTACCTGAAAGCAGGTTGTAGTGAGGTGGGTGTCAGTCTCTTCTCCCAAATAACAAGTGATGAGACAAGAGAAAGCGTCCTCAAGGTGCACCAGGGAAGGTTCTTCACCAAAAGGGTTGTCAAGCACTGGAACAGGCCGCCCAGGTAAGTGGTTGAGTCACCGTTCCTGGCGGTATTAAAAAGATATGTAGATGTGGTGCTTAGGGACATAATTTAGTGGTGGGCTTGGCTGTGCTGGGTTAACAGTTGGACTTGATGATCTTAAAGGTCTTTTCCAACCTAAACAATTCTGTGATTCTGTGATTTAAATAAATAGAAAAAAAATTGTTTGTTTCCAGGATGTTTCAAAATGAAGTGAAGGGACACGAATACGTGTACCTAGACTGCATTAATGGTCATAGGGCAACAATAGCAGAAGCAGGTTATTCTAGTAACAATAATGGTAACAGTGGTATGGGAACAATAACTGGAAAGAAGCCCCACAGCTGGGAGGATTTGTTGTACTGCACCTTCATTTTGTTGCATCGTCAAACCTTTAGGATTATATGACTATACAAAAGCAATATTGAGCAATTGTACCATGTAGTTTTAAGAGGTTTATAAGTATATTTATGCAAGGATTCTCAGTTTTGTATTAGAATGGGAAAAACAAATAAAAATTTGCCTGTTTTAAAGTGCATCCCTGAAAGTGGCATTGGATCCTTTTTATACAGACAGCAATAAAGTTCAGACCAGTCTTTGTGCTGTGATTCTGTAATTTGCTTTTTGCAATGAAAATAGGTGCACTTACTTGAACTCCATTTATCTTGGATGCTACCTAGGGTGAGAGATACTTTTTATTATTTTAAAATTATTTTAAATCTGATCTAATTATAAAATGCTGCTAGTTGATGGCTAATGGAGTTTAAATACTGTTTAGTGTGGGAGTGTGAGGGTAAACATTGTGTTAATTTCTGGAGTTTCTTCCTGTCATTGTAGCCTGATGGTGTAATCTCAAACTCATCATTTTTGTGGCCACCTCTAAGTTTATGAAGTGTGCCTTACTCCACTTTGTGAGGTTACATGCACCAGTGAAAGATGAGGTTAGATTTTCTGCTCTGGAAACAAGCACAAGCCTCACTCCCAGTACTCAAGTGGTGCTAAATTGAGCGGGAAGGGGAATGTTATTTTTTCTGCTGTTGCTGTTTTGTCTGCTGCAGCTTGCTTTTTCATGCGTAGCTGCTCTTTTTTCAGACACATACGCATAGAAAGATGCTATCTTTTTTTAGAAGCATGATTTGTGTCAGATACAATGGGATGAACGTAAATCGTATAATAGGACCTACTATGAAGACAAAGCAATGCTTCTGCAAAGAGAATTACTAAGCCTTGGGCAAGCCTTTTGTGTGTGGCTAGAGTACAGTGCTAAGCTCTAAGAACTTACGGGACTTTCTAGGGTAGGTATGTGCATTCCTGGGTATCTTGTGTAAGCACACTTGTGTGCTTTTGAGGGAATTCACAGCATTGCTGCTGACAAATAACCTCACTTCTGAAGGTTCTGAAAAAGCTTTGGGGATCACTTTAACTGCAGTGTTTGAAGGTGTATGATGTCCCATCAAAAATATTACATTTATGCTTACTGAGGTTGATTATGTTTTTTAAACTTTTGCCTGTTTTTATAAGGTGTGTGTCCACTTGTTTTAGTGAAAAGAAATTGGGACTTATTCTTTAGGCCCTCGTAGATGAAGGTGATGGCAATAATCCTTTCCTATTGATACCGTGCGTCCAAGATAGGAAGTCTGTCTAGAACCTCCTGTTCAGCTGCTGCTTTTTTGAGTGTGGTCAGTGATTCATTAAAACAAAATGCTTGGAACAAAGGCTATCAAACTGAAGTCAGACTGGTATCTTATCAAATTTAATATCCTTGTTTTATGTAAAAAATGTGCTACAGCTGTTTGTAGAATGAATTATAAGAAATTCCAAGCAAGGTTGTTATTTGAATAAGCTTTTTCAAAGTCTAAGTTGCTTCTTAAGAGTTTTGTTTGGTAAGGTATTGGATTTCGTTTAGTGAGTAGGATAGGTATGATTGCTTTCATTATCTATTATAAACATTCAGTGCTTTTTTCCCCCCCTAATTCTAGCTTGCTTCTAACCTGAGTGACATGTAATGCCAAGTTCCTGTCCATTACATATGTATCTGCTTCAAAGACACTAATGTGTAAATTGCAACAGAATTGTAATTTAAAACATTAGGAGCTTAGGGGGCAGTGGGAAATTGTTTGTTAATTTCTGTTATATATGAATTTGTCAACTTGTTTTCCTTCTTTTGTGTTTATCTGTAAACAGAAGTTTTTCTGTTGACAGTATTTGTGTTACTGTATTTTTCCCCTCTTTGTTGCATTTCAGACTTTAGTTAGGAAACAGCTAAACTGTAACCCATTGATTCTTCTGCTCTTCCATTGTAATCATTGTAAATCAATCCCTCTAGCTCTGTAGTAATTTCTTTTTTTCTTTCGACGTTTCCTGACTTGTCTAAGATGGTTATAACTCCTTACAAATACTTAGAGACTGACATTGCCAGTGGAGTGAATGAATGTTATGGTTAGATGCCTCCTATTTAGCAAAGTCACAAAGGAGAGTGATGTTGTTTGTGGGAGGAGAAGAAAATACCACCACAACTGAAGAAAAAAAACCCCAAGCAGTAGTAGTTGGTATATTTTGGCTATATTGGAGTCTTTGCTGAGCACGGGTGAATTCTGTTTTACGGTGAGTATGTTACCTTTGTAGCTGTAGTTACTAAGGCAATATATACATACTGTAGGAAATTTTTGGGATCCTGATTAAGATTAACTTCAATGAAAAACCATTGCTTGGGGAAGCTAATTATGTTAATTATCTGATACTGCTGACACCTTCAACCCTGTAGGACTCCACGCTGTTCATATAATGGCTTCATCTACTCAGTGGCAATTTTCAAATAGCCTGACCTTGAGGACTCAGCTTAAAAAATGCTGAGGGGTATTTTGGATCCTGTTTCTCATTGAATAGAGCAGAATTTTTTATCTTGGGCAAGGGAAAATACTGTGGAAAGGGAAAATTGTGCAAAGAATTGCACAGTTCTTGGAAGACACCAGGAAGCTACTGGGGAGCGCAACACATGGGTGTTTCTGGTGTCCCGGGTGTGGTGTTCCCTGTGTTATTCTGTCCTGCTTGTGGCAGCATTGTGAAGTAACTAATTTCAGGAATTGGCAATCATCTAGAACAAAATCCTTTACACCATTAAATGCTGTAATTCTTTGACTTTCCTTATCCAAGAATTATGCTCTGTTGAGAGTGAGACAGAAGAGAGGATTTCAGTGGAAGGGATTATTTATGAGAACAGATGCAATATTTGGCTACTTCCGTTTGTTGGGTTTTTTTCTCCCAAAGGAGATCTGTACAACTCTGTGATCACCACTCCCCTGTCCCCCACCATGCA
>WEIS01005052.1:0-18540 GCA_013389965.1 Todus mexicanus | reverse complement strand
TTTTTTTCTTTAGGAGAAAAAAAGCTTCACAATGAATACAACATTCCACACTGCCATTTCGAAAAGTTCTTCCCCATAGAAGTAGTTCTAGAAATAAGTGATAAACACTTCATAAAATTAAGAAAGAAGAAAATATTTCTGAAAGATGGACAGTAAACATGACTGACTAAAAAGTGCATTTCTGTTTGTAGGTATTTACGATTTTAGCTGCTCATCACAATTTCAGATACCAGAAACTCCTCACAGTTGAAAGTTCTGTGTGTGTTCCCTACACCAAATGTCATACACCATGTTTTAGTCTGTCTAATAAAGAGTATTCATGAAAAAGTTTCACACACATTTCTAGAGCACAGATCTTATCACAAACAAACTGAAAATACATTCTGACATACAAATACAAACATGATTTATTTTATTTTTTTCTATTGAGCAATTTGAAGTTCAGCTCACAACAGGGTTTATTACTAAGTATCACTACAAATAATTTGGAGAAAAAAAGAAACATCAAGGTAAAAACTACAAAAATATATTTTAGTGGTATATTTCAATCGAAGCACTAACATAACCAATGAGTTTCTATTAAAAGAATAGGCTAGTATAAATTATAGATGTCAATTTTCTACAAGGAATAGTTCTTACGTGGTGATATTAACACATATAGAGCCCATAGTTTCATCAGCCTCTTTCCTCAGAGCCACTACAGGTTCTATGTCCAGTTGACAGTGGCTGACCTTGCACCAAACATCTAACCAAAACCAATTAAAATGTCAGCATAACTGTGAATCAACACACAGGTTCACCATCTGTTTAACAACCTGCTTTGACTTCAACAAGTTTTTTAACTTAACTTTTAAAATCCGCTGTATTAACTATATCTACCAATACCATTCCTTTATGAAACACTCCATGATTTTTAAATTAAAAATAAAACATGGGCTACTTGACCACAAACAGAAGTTTGTTCCCAATTAAGACATGTAATTCACACATCTAGTTGTCATGTCTACATGTGAGATGTCTTAAGCTGCCTTTATAGTCTAGGAACACCTACAACACATGGCAAATAGAGCCTAGAGAGCTCACTCTAATATAGGCACCAATGTTTCTTCACTTCTATAAATTTTTGAATGGCCACTAAACTCTAACCATCAAGCAGCAAGAAGAGAAATTTTTCAAGATACCACAAAACATTTATCCTTAACTCATGGTTAAGTTTTTACAGTATTTTTCTCCTATCATCCATAAAAAACAATAATCTCAAGGCAGAGTCTATAAAAGGATTTTAACTTTGCAAAGCTCAAAAATTAACGTTTCATAGATCTGATTTGTTACTGATCTTTACATTAGCTTTAGTCTTAAAATACACAAAAAAATTCTTATATCCAGGTCTGCTTCCATGTTGCTACCAAGTTTACATAAGAATATACTAAAAAAGAAGTCTATGATAATGAACCATATCAAAAAAGAAGTCTGGGCAAAGTAAAGCTTACTCCTTCATTCCACCAACAAGATTGTAATTCAATTTTTTAAAAATAACATCTAAAAAGTTCAACATTCTAGAAGTATGAATTACATATCTCAGAGCCACGTGCAAATAATTTCTCACATATATTGCCTGTGACATAAAGCAGAAGCTGAGTTCTCTTTTGGAATTACTCAAATCTTCATAAATAAATTATAATGCATGTACAGACTGGTAAGAATCAAGACTTTGAAACAGTTCAGTGTAACTTTTCCAAGAGAAATCAGATCGATTAATGACCTTGAAATTCTGGCAAGTTAAAAACATTATCACCAGACATAATAAAGACCTCTAAGATTTCAGTAACAATTTTAATTTTGCATCTATTTTCCAAAAAATTATAATCCTACACAATGTAATGCTTCAACGAAGCACAGGGTCAGATTAGTCAAAACAATCTGATATAGCTGTTCTCACCTATTTTAGTGAAGTAACAGCTCACATCAAAATATAAAGGAAAATAATATCCTGATGAAAATATTCAGGTTACTAGAATGTCTAGTAAATGTTTCTGAATCCTCCAGCAGTCCAAAAGTACCTACTTCACTAGATTTCACAACCACAGTGGCCTTTTGCAGCTTTATTAGCACTAAAGTACACATACTTTCTTCTTCCAAAAATTTTTTAAGTAGCAGATAGGAGACAACAGAGATCTTGACAGGAATTTCTCTATGAGGTTAGATTACCACTGACATCTCAAAAAATACAAGAGTCCATAAAGAATTTGGACTGTTTAATGACATTTATGTTTAAACTGTGCAATGTTAGGATAATGTGCAAGCAAAATATATGTTTCTCTCTGTTTTTCAGTTTCTTACCGGGAAAATAAGTTATTATCCTATTAGCAAAGATTAACTTTCCAAAATAACTTTTACGGCCTCTTGGTTTTCCAAACCTCATAACAACAAATCTTTTTTGGTGAATGAAGTAAATAGTAACAACATTCTAGTTTAAACCTTCCAAAGGAAAAGTACTTACAAAATTCGACCAACTACCAGAAAGTATTCCCTCAAAAGATAAAAGATAGCCTATCCATGCCCAAAATCAGTGATCTTTCACATCTCTTCACTTTCAAATGAAGATTAAAACCAAAGAACTTGGCAGGCTTACAAAGTAGCTTTCTAAAATCTAAAGTTCTTTACACAGTAATACGTCAAAGAATGTTGACAGCTTCTCAAATGCCTAACTAGAGGTTTCTCTTGTTCATTTGTGTATTTTGATGTAGCTGACATTACCTGGCATAGTTTTCCCACTTATGTCAGCACTCATGACAGCAGTAAAAACAAAGAAAATAAACAAATAAAAAAGAAGCATTAAAGTGAAATATTGAGGGGTGGGATTGCTACTTTCAAGTAACTCTAGGAAGTGCCTTCTTACCAATATCTGATTTACACACCTCAAAGTTTTACATCTATTTCATTTGGACCTTTCAAGTAATTTAGCACTTTAAGGATTTTGACTACAGCTGGGGTAGACACTCTAGTGTTAATACAGGGGACATTCAAATCTGGCCAAAGGCTATATCAGCAATTAGCTAGAAGCCATCAATTTACATGGTATTTAATAAAGCTGAAGAAAGTTGGAGATACTGCTTTAAGCACTTACAAAGCTGCAACTCACAAGATATCTCCTGTCCCTCAAGGCAATGGTACTTCTTAAATTGAATGACCTTCTCTCAGATGAACATGGATTTTTGCCTGCCAGGTACAAGTCTCCAAAGGCTAAACTCTCACGCTGAACACACAAATGAGGATCACCCTGCAGAACTCCACACAGAGCACTCAACGACAGCTGTGATGAACACAGACAGCGAATAAAGCATTGAAAATTTGGAGTCTAAGTACTTCATGCTATTTTATAAGTGGATGATTACTTTTGTTGAGTCACAACTGAAAATGGAGACCTCCCTCAGCATCACTATTAGCACTAACATGAAACAGAAGAAGTATTAAAAAATTCTCAAGCTTCTGGATTTTTTGCTAGGTGCCCAAAAGTAAAGCATCACTAATATAACACACACTAAAAGACACGTAGGATTATTGCACCTATGCAAGACATCTTGTTAACATTTTGACCTGTAATCATTTGTTTTTCCTATTGCATTGCAATTACTTACCTGCCAAAATATCTGTGTTCCGTGCAGCTATCGTTTTCACTTTTATTATACCTGATTCAGCAGCCTGGAAGAGAAGAAAGTAAGTAGTTTAGATTCTATTTCACACACGAATATCTGGGGAAAAAAAATGAACAAGAACATTGAAGAAAAAGAAGTATAGTCTCAGAGAAAAAATGTTATTGTAATGTTTTCAGTAAGCTGAGCTAATGCAGAAGTGAAATTGTCATAGCTTCTGGAATTCCTTTCTAGAATTCCACAGGAAAGGGTACATTCTACAGTTGTGTACTTTTAAAAATCACGATGCTCATTGTATTACTTTCCAGTCCTATGAATGCAAACAAAAATCACTAGCAAACAAAAACCTGTTATACGTTCTCTGTACAGTTTCAAACTCTGAAACAATTACCATGATACATATAATCTGTCACATTCATTGGGCTGAAATGCTGAAGAAACTGTGAACGTCAGTAGTTATACCAATGCCTAAGACTTAACACTTAAGCAATGAAATCCAGTTAATAAACCGGATATGGTACACAACACTTGAATATTATCACTGCTCGTCCAGTGGGGTAGCAGTATTTTCTGTTTGAAAACTAACACTTTGACCAACAATGAGTATCAGGATGAAACCCATTTTCCCATAGATTTTGTAACCTGAATGCCCTACACAAATTATCCAAGACGGGACCATGAGGATGCCCTTCTAACAATACTCTCCGCTCTTCCCCACACCCCATACAACCCACAGCAACAGTTTCTCCCTTTTCCCCTAGGTCTGACTTGACAGACCAACAGCATCTTCCTTTCCCTCACGCACCACTCCAGTATGACCTGGGGCTGCAGATGTGCAGGCTGAGGGTTGTGTGTGCACAGACTGGCTGGACGACAACAAGGTGCTGTAGAGCTGAGCAGCCCACGACGAGATCACCCACTGTTGCAATAGAACTGCAATTCTCTTTTCAATTGTTCACAAAGCTTCTCAGCATAAATCACTACAGCCACGTTCTCTACCGAAAATAAAGCCTGACGGCATTGAGGCTTTGCATTTTAAAATTATCATTTCTAACAAGTTTTGGATAAAACCCACAAAAAAATATACTGCAAGTGTCACCTTTCCATTTTTTTGTTCCATTAATATGCTTTAAACCTCTGGAAACAAAGAAATCACATTCAATACACTGTGTACCAAAATACATGCTACAGGTTTTCCCAAATGATAGGTTGCAAATTGCTGTTCTGCATACTTGAAAGTACATTTTTCCTTTTACTTCAGCTTCATAGTTCTATGTACTTCCCACACTAAACATTTCCATTTTTCCTCCAATATTACTATTAAAAGAAGAGAAGTGTGCCGTCACTACACAAAACAGATCAGAGAACCAGACAAGCTGTGGCTGCAGATCTATGAAAGCAACAGTACATGAAGCTCTACCAAGTAGTAATATTCCCCTTTCACCAAAACACTTCTCCAACAAGATCTCCCAGAAAGTCAGGTTAAGATGACTGTATAAATTCATAATCAAATATTTTCATTAAGAGTTGATACACATATTTCTCAAAATAGCTAAATTAGAAAAGTGGAACTGAAAATTGCAATTTTTTTTTTCTTTACTTTCCCAAAACAACATTGAAAGACTAGACACTACCTTAAGATCACTGAAGAAATTTGTGAAACTCTGGACAATTATTTAGGCTTCGCTGAACATAGTGTTTCTACTTTAAAAATATAGAGATGGTGCCTGAACCAACATATAACACGCTCAAATGAGCACAAACCAACATACAAATACATCATTCGCATAATTAAAATGAGGAGTGCCAAATGCATCTCATTTATTTTAATTACATTAACTTAATGTGTTGAAATGCCTTAAGTTTTAAGTCAATCCCTATTCTTCTTCAGTTATAAATTGTCAGCTAATTAGGGGGGTCTTGTCACAACAAATTGTTCCTGTTAATTAGTATGAAGGATTTGTCACAGACCAACTTCAATTATCTTCAAACTAAACCTCATCACATCTATTGGCAATTGATTTCTTTCTTGCCAGGAGTGACAAACTCATGCTGTATCAAGGAAATATTAAGCCTTCTCACATGCAGGACATTTGCAAACACCACACGTTCTGCACGAAGAAGAAAAAAATTATTTCAAACATTGTCTCCCAATTAATTGTTTCCATGCCAGCTTGACATAAAATAGTATATATTTTAAAAAACTAAAGTAAAACAAAACAACAGCTATTAGACTTCTTGCTACAACTCTGAATGTAATAGATAGCTTTTCTTCACAAAACATAGGAAGTTCAATGATTATCTGCATGATACTAGGGTTTCTATTTAGAATCCTAATTCAAGATATTTACTGTTAAAAACTACTTACACTGCACACATCCTACAAAAATACACCCTTATACTCCACTATATGTGTAAAAAAGACCATGTATTAACATTTACAAAAAAGCACCTCAGCTGATCACAAGTAAACAGCAGGAAAAAAATGAGACTATAAGCAGTTACCTGGCCATTCTGTATAGATCAATACGAAAGCGCATTCTGATTGCATCAATTTAACTTGGCAAACTAAAAGAGGTATCAACAGATTTTAAGTTTACAAATTTACAAAAATCACTACAGCACTCCCCAGGACACTGCCCCATTCAAAAAGCAGCATCGATGGCCAGAATCAGACTGTGTAGTTCATGGGTATAAGTATGATCATTTACTTTCACACAAATCTAAGGCACTGTGTTTTTGAAGCAGACACCACTTAGAAATGTGACATTATCCATTTGCCTTAGCATTGCAGGTGACAGTAGTCTAATGAGCAAATCAGTTAAACTCTTCAATTTTAAAAAGAGGCAAATACAAATAATTCCTGTAACCCCGTATAACAAAGCTCAAGTGCACCCGAAACCTTCAGTCAAACAGATTTTCTATTCTGCCAAGTTAATAACTGTGAAACGAACTGATATAAAATGTCTCAAACACACACTCGCCATGATTGAGTTTTGCTTCTTGCTTCTGCTGAAGCAACTACAGCTCCCAGTTTGGGGAGGCGAATACCGATGAAGAACAGAAAGTGACTCTCAGTTCTAGCACATATTCAAGTCAATCTCTTCCAGTACTTTGATTTGGTTTTAATCAAACGATCAGTAATCTCAGAGCAAAATTCAACAGGACCCTCCAGGTTTAAGCACTTGCACCATCATCTTTCCGCTTCCTTGGAGATGACCAAATATTTGCTGATTACATGGAAATCGCCCTTCACAGAAATCAAAGTAAAGCAAATGGAGAATTCATGTACAATCAAGATGCACATAAAAGCCTGTGCATAATATTTGCCTCCTGCCCTCAAAAGTTCCTCTCCCAAGATACAGTCTGACCACACCATTCAGCTCCCCAAGAACTTCACCCTAAAGCTACCTTACAGACAGAGGATCTGTGCACAAGAGAGATCAGGATGTGAAAATCCATAAAGACTTTCAAACCCAGCTTTAACAGCTTCTCAGATCCAAAACTCTTCCTCCTCACAGAATTCTCAGTCTTCAGTTCAAACATGGAAGAACTTCAGCATTCCTGTCCTTTGATGTGCTGCGCGCATCTTCCAAATTTTTGGACATTTTAACCTTTGTGTAGGGCCAAAAGCACCAACTAGGTAACAGAGACAGGTAATTTCTGTTCAGGCACTCAGCAAGCAAAGATTTAACCCATCCTCAAGAAGAATCAACATTTTCCGACATCCAGGTAACATTCAAGAGCTAAATTTCTCCACATTATAGTCCGTGTACACATCTCCCTCCTGGGGAAATTCCGATCAGACTCGAGAGGAAATTTTTTCACCATGAGAGCAATTAGATATTGGAATATCCTTCCAAGGGAACTGGTGGATTCCTCAGCTTTAGACAGTTTTAAGAGTCAGCTTGACAGGGTGCTGGGTCAGCTCACTTAAACTGTTTTTCTTTACCTTTAAGGGGTGGACTAGATGATCCTTGAGGTCCCTTCCAACCTGGCATTCTGTGATTCTGTGATTTTTAAAGATCTGTAACCCCCGAATAGATATGGAGGTATTAGGATAAGTAGGGTATTCAGTTCTGCTAGATGCTGTTCTGGATGATGTAAAGGTAAGTCACTCACAGCAACAGCAGAGTGGTAAATGCATCTGAGAGGCACCAGTTTCTCAAATCGTTTTTCCAGGGACACTGTGGAAGCTCTCAAACCCAACTGCAGCAGACCAGTCCACATTACTGAAAGGTACCACTATAGTTAACTCCATAATAATGTTACCCGGCAGCCCAAGAATGGCCACACGGAACAACAGCACAGTGTATGCTTTGAACATGTAACGGTGTCAATATTTAATACTTTCCACAGGCAAAGACATCATGGACCTCTACTGCAATGCGTAAGGACAGGTAGACAAGGTACCAGAGGGGTCTCCTCAGATGTGATCTGACAGCACATCAGCTGCCCCACAGCAACCCTTCTGGATTTGCCCTTACTCTGGGGTAAACATGAGTTACCCTTCTTTCATTAAAAAATATTAACATACTTAATAGTGCTGATTTCCACTAAGGACTGATCTACTATTATATATATTTTTGTATGAACTTCTAAATGGGATAGCATTATTAACAGAAATGGTAAAATATTTTCACCGTTAATGCTTTGAATGACCATTTGTGTCTTGACTTTATGTTCAGAGCAAAGTGCTGTTTCCAGAGATATCAAAACTGCTGTAACGTTTGCAGCGTTTCGTACACAAGCTTTTGATTTCTCTCTTCCGAAAAGAAAAACATTCAGGAATGGTCTGTGCTGGTATTTACATTACATTGTTTGCCAACATTTTACTAAGATTGGATGAGAAGAATATATGCGATCTACGGTCACTTCCACATCTATTACATGAAATAAAAAGAGCAATTCTTTTTCTATTTGGCATTATCTGCCTTTCCAACTGGAACACTAACCCTATATCCAGTAGTTTAGATAAGAGATCCTCCTGTCTAAAATACAGTTTCACTTCATTGTTATTCTGGCTTGCTTTGCAAAAGCACATTCTGGACCATTACTGTGCTGCTAACCTATTATTTGGAAAAGGACACACTCAGAAAAAGCACTACACTAAATCAGCCTCATGAAAGCACTCGAGTATACCACATTTGTGTGAAAAAGCACTGTATTTGCCTTCTGTAATTTTATCTTCCTCTCCGGGAGTACAATCCCTACTCAGACTGCTCTCTTTTATATATGCTCATTCTACCTGTGAATTAAACTGGTAAAATGCCAGTTCTGATCTGGCAGCACTGTATACTCAAAGGGATTTATTATATTGAATGATTTAATGTATTTGAATTACAGCTTGCTCACATTCTACTGGCTTGGAGCAAAGCCTACCAGCAGAGTCTCTGGGAATGGAGCAGCACCCACCGTAAAGGCAGATACAGGCAAGGAGCACATGAATCAAGTCAACTGGACACAAACAAGCCCAGGCACCTAAAGGGACAATGTCATTGAAAGGACACCCTCTATCAGGGTCACAGAGTCTGGGGAAGGTTATTGACAACTGGGGAGATGTAAGCACTAAGCTTATCTCAAGGGAGGGCAGGAAAGAGCTTCCAGGGCACTACAACAGGCCAGTCAGCTACACATCACTCCCTGGAAAGATCATGAAACAAATCCTCCTGAAAGCCATTTCTAGGCACATGGAGGACAAGATCATTAGGAACAGCCAACATGAATTTAGCATGACCCTCACCAACCTGACCACCTTCNCATGAGCCTCACCAACTTGACCACCTTCTACAATGAAATGATGGGCTGTGTGGGTAAGGGGAAAGCAAAGCCTTGGATGCCATCTCCAGTTGTAATCTTAGAGTCAAATTGGTGAAATGTGGACAAGTGGACAGTAAAGTGGATAGAAGATTGGCTCAAAGTAATAGTATGAAGTCCAGTTGGTACCCAGTTACTAGTAATGCTCCTCGAGGATGGATACTGGGGCTAATACCATTTAACATCTTTATTAGCAGCCTGAATAAAGGTAGACAGTTTGCAGACAAACATAAAACTCAAGGCACTGTTCAACATAGCCCAGCCAGGGGGAGGCAGGTGCGGAGGTGGGGGCAGCAGTGCATTCAGAGGAACCTAGATAGGCTGAGAAATGAGCTGGTATGAACCTCAAAGTTCAACAAAGGCCAATACAGAGTCCAGTCCCATGCATCAGTATAGTATGGGGGCTGGCTCTGCAGGCAGCAAAGCATCTTTGCAGAAAATTGCCCAAGGCCCTGGTAGACAACAAGGTGGAACCAAAGGTCAGCAGTTAGCCCTTTTAACAGAGGTGGCCAACTGCACGCTGGGCAAGAACACATGCAACAGGCCGAGGGAAGTGGGTCATTCCCTCTCTTTGGCTCTCGTGGGATTGCTGCTGGAATAACATGTCCAGTTTTAGCCTCCTCAGTGCATGAAAGCCATTGAGGTGTTGGAGCAAATTCAGTGGAGGTCCACCAAGACAGCTGGGGGATGGAGAACAATAGATAAGGCGATGCTGTCAGAGCTGCACTTGTTCAGCCTGAAGAAGACAAAACTTAGGGGAGGGCTTGTTAACATCCACAGCTTCCTAAAGGTAGGCTGTAGTGAACACAAGTTTACAATCGCTGTTTTGAGTGTGTGCTCCATCCCGGTTGCATGTACAAGTAGAGAAAGCAACCAGGGAACAATGAAAGCAATAATGCTCCTTCCAAATCACATCATATTCTGCAATTCCTGAACAAGTTTCTCACTGTAATTTTTCTTCCACAGAATGCTAGCAATCACGGTAAAACAGTATTAATTCTCCTATAAATCGAAAATTGTATTTTGGCAAATCACTTTCACTATCACAAAACCTTCAATACAAAACCAGCTACAGTTTTCCAATTTTTTAAGTTTGGAATGTGTGATTTACAGGAATTGTTGAAAAATGCGATTAACTTTTTTTATTTTTTAAACCAAAAAATTAATACATTTGCTGGTTTTGTTTGTATCACCTTTATTTAGCATATAAAGACAAGAAATTACCAACAGACTGTCAGTTTCTCTTCATAGACAAAGTAGCTTCTTGAGCTGCTTGCACCTTATCTGAGACAGAAGTAAAATTGCTCTGGTTTATTCTACATTGTGATCTACTTGTGCTGAATGAAGGAAACAAATACCATACAGTTCTGATCCAAACAGCAGGCGCAACAACAGTTGAAGATACCAAACTAATTCCTGCTAGACTTGACTCCACTCAAAGATAGTGCCATTCTCAATTACCACAGCTCCAATGCTTTCGAGAAAAAAAATATAAGCATTGATTCATTCTATTATACATTTCTTTCACCAATTCAAGATTTAGGATATTGCAGGTTTTGTGGGGGGGTTTTGTGGTTTGTTTTTTGTTTAAAGTACACAACCTTGATCATTTCCAGTGTTAGTGTCACTATATTAGTCGCCCTAATATTAAAAGTGCTCTTTCACTTGACAGCAGCGACTACTCCTCTGGTCCATTAATCTTCTGAAATTGTCAGTCTGCAGTATCAGTAGCCTATTCAGAATCCTGAAGGTCAATTGTCAATAATGCCAGTGTTATCTGTATTGCTTCAGAGCTGTTGTTGCCTCTAGAGGTACCTCATTTGACGTGAATGTGGAGGTAAAGATAATGAAATACAAATATTTAGTATCAAGAGTTTTCATTTGACAATCAAAATATTACACCTCAGGTGGAAAAAACCATAACATATAAAGGAACACAAGAAATCAAAATGAATAGTATAAACCAAATCATTACGGAACAGCAGTGATGTAATGAAAAAACCCTAATCCAGACTTGATATAGAAAAAACACAGCCAGGTGAGAAGTTATACTTCTCAAGTTATACTTACATTCCTCTTAAGTTACACTTCTCTATTCCAGTCAGAATCAGGATATACCCTGTATTTTGTAATATATATTACTCACATATACAGACTATGGTTTTTATATAGTATATTAATATAAAATATATGTAGTGTATGGATATCTTGAGGGAGCCTATGTCTACAATTAATGGATTTCTAGAATGATCCATCAAGTACAACTCAGCTGGTTATAAATCACTGGAACAGAATACTTGAACTTTCATCACATACTTGTGTCACAACAAACATCATTCTACATTTTTAAAAAAACAAACCCAAACCAACACCCTGTTTCAAGAGCTTGAGGAGATTTACACTCGAAGTTCTAACTAATTTTGCCTTCAGCTTGTCGATCAGAACACAAGGGACCAGGGGACTCCCAAGTCTTTGCCACAAGTACTATATTCAGAGCCACTCAGAGACAGCAATGCCTGTTTGCCAGGCACTTGATAAAAAGCAACAACAGTGGACAGCCTGGGCACTAGCTGAGAACTGGAGTCACCAAGAACTTCCAACTTCTGCAGAAGGTTTCCTGTGTGATCTGCAAGAAACCACAGCAGGCAGATGGGGATTAAATCAGAGATTAAGATGCACATATTTAAATACTTTGACTTCCACTACAATGGAGATTTAGTCTCTACTGAATGCTCCTTAATTCTTAAAGCCTCTCCTTAAGCTAATTCAGCTGACCCGCTTGTAGGGGCTCAATACAGAGGTCTAAGCTTAGGCCTCTTTATCCAAGACAACTACACGCAGACAGCAGAAGACCCACGCTCTTCTGGACCAGCTGCTAGAAGGCAAAGAAGAAACATTAATGTATCTCAAGTGGCAAAGACATCAATGTATAGGTGACAGAGTCAGTCAACGCCCTGGCTACAAGATCCCCTGATTAGCTATTCAGCACTGTTGACAGTATTGCCATAAAAAAATGAGCCTGCACAATCAATGATGGGGACTTGGACACCCAAACTTTGGCACCTTAATCTGTCACCGAAGTCTAACTTGAAAAGTTTACATATAGACTGAGATATAGAAAATTTTCATCATTTTTTTCATTTATCAAATTGCAAGGTATAACATGATGAAAAAATTGAGTATATGTGTATGAGGTGAATCATTTTTGAAAATACGACGTTTCTCATCAAAGACTAAAATGATGATATAAAATTTAGGATCTCTAATAAGTCTTAAATCTTAGAACGCATTTGTATAGATGACGGCCCCCTAGAAACTTAACATTACACTTTTCAAAACACAACTTGAAAAAATACTACTGCAGACAGATCAATATCGAATAAAAAACACTGAAAAAATGAATGGATGCCAAACATGAAGCTAGCAGACACAGTAGCTGGTAAAGATCGGGAATTATAAAAGGAACTGGAGGAAATATTAGTTATCACCCTCAATAAGTTACCAGTTGAGCTTTGGGTTGGCAACTACAGAATGCTACAGAATAATCTCCAGTCACATGCACAAAACACATGCTTGAGTGTGAGTTGCCTAACTGTGAGAATCTGCATTTTACAAAGCGTAGTTTCTCTATTTCAAAAGAGCCTTTAAAATATTAGTTAAGCGAATACCCATTGAAAATAAAAAACCCCCCTCTCTAGTATTTGCGTTTTTCTGAACGAATGCAGTGAAGATCTGAAAACTAACCAGCCTGGAAAGTTCAGTGTAGGTTAAATTTCATGTAGGCTACAGCGTCAGATTATTTAATCCATTTTATTCAAAAAATAAAGCAGGAAACCCAAAAACTTGGCTACTCCTACAGAAAATGGTCTGCATACAGAGGTCTGCTCTTTGCCAGGTCCATTTGGTTCATCTTTTCACCACTAGAGCATCATAAACACAGAACTCTCAGAAACTAGAGTTATGCTAGTAATGCACCAAGTGACTCAAATTCCCAAATCACAAGCATTTCAGCACATTGTTTTCCTTCTTAGCCATTCAACATATTTTCTGAAATATTGTTGCTGTTACAGAACAAACATCTAACATCCACACACTTTTTTTTTTAACTGTTCCTTCCAGCTGCATTAGGAATCGACATTATAAACCAAATTAACTTATCAATCTTTTTAACATATATTTAAAATTTGAAGTACAGCCTCATCTTTAGTTTCCTACGGCTACACAATGACATCAGAGAGGTTCTCTAAAAGGACAAGCTTCACAACGAATTTTTTGGCATTAGTCCTAAGATGCATTCAGGATCAGCATATCCTTGCAAAATGAGAATGATTTAACCCAGGGGATGAAATTGTCCACACATGTCACTTAGTGCAGACAGAAGTGGACTCCAAAGGAAGAAATGTATGAATAAAAACCTGTCTTCACAGAACACAACAGATAGCCCCTCAGAAAGAGTAGATGCTATCTCTTGGCTCAGCCAACCCACACTACTTCTGCTGTAATTAAATAATTTAAAGTTTGTTTTATCCAGAAATGACTTGAACCTGGATTCTTTAACTTTCACCCAAAGAATTTTGCCTGCAAGCAGAACTGCAAAATTAGATTATTTTTCCTAGATGCAGCAAATTAATTTACAATACAGTGTC
This sequence comes from Todus mexicanus, assembly GCA_013389965.1. Taxonomy (NCBI): domain Eukaryota; kingdom Metazoa; phylum Chordata; class Aves; order Coraciiformes; family Todidae; genus Todus; species Todus mexicanus. Next base: position 4,424 of record WEIS01005052.1, on the reverse strand, counting down.
AAAAATACATCCATATGCCAAAGGCGTATAAAACTCAATAAATTGTTAGACAAAAGCAATAGCACCGTTTCAAACAAAGATCTGGAAAAGAAACAGTATAGAGAGGCTACCAAAAGCTATCCATCAGGAGTCTCAAGCCAGTCCTTCAGCTGACTGAAGTATTCAAAGCTAAAACTATGATGCTCTTCCAGAGTTAGGGAAGTCGAACACTATTTCTTTCCAGTCCTACTATTCCAAATCACCACAGCAGAAAACACCGTAAAACACACAGGCACCTGCAACCCATTGCAAAACTGCTAAGCAGAAGGCACGCCCTGTCCCACGATGGGTCTGAGCCAGGCCAAGCTGATCCTGCCATGGGAGGGTACAGTCCCTGCCCACCCCAGCCCTGTGACCCTCACTCACCAGCACAAGCCTGACTGTAACTGTATGAGGAGCTGGCTGAGAGTTAACTTTTTTTCATGTGTTTTTTTAAGGTTTATTTTGGTTTTACTGCCATTTAAAAGTCAAGAAAAAAACTGAGCCAATGTAGAGGCTGCAAGCCTACTAGAAAAGCGAGACTGTTGGATCTGTGTAATCAACAAGGAATTGCACACTACTGAAATTCAGGCTGAAAAGAACTTTTTGGGAATACTTATTTTCCCTCGTAGCTCCATTATTTCTCCTAATTATAAAGATTTCCCCCTGGTGTTTCTAAGGTTTCTTACACAGTGAAATTATCTAACCAAATCATATGTAACTTACGGAATGATATTTGTGTTCAGCAATAAGAATAAGCAGGTAACCTATTACTATTTGATAAGCCAAAATTCTTACTCTGGTTCACTAAAGACAGCATGGTCAGCTTCCCCCACATCCAGGACAGGATACGGAAACAGCAGTCACCATCAGGTTAAAATAGTTTACAAAGCTCTATGTGTGTGCTGCACCATTTAGCCCAGAGTTAGAAGCAATACAGTGCTCTCTACTAGAGAGTAAAGCTCAGAGCCCACTGTATCAAAAACAACTGAACAATGACCAAGTAGTATTGTTTTCTAGGAGAAATGTCAAATTACTTCAGATAATGTAAGCACAACTGATGTCTGTACCAAAGATGGCTTCATCCTCTGTAATTTCAAGCTTCAAAAGATGCTATTTAATTTACACTTGCCCTGAGAGCTTCTATCACATCTGCAGTTGGTGTTTATTTTTCTACCTGGGAAATAGAAATACATCGTGAAAACACAAATACATTTTCCAGCAATGTCATTATTTGCACGTCTGTCAGTTTAAACAGCTTTGGCATATCACAGATATAACCACTAAATCACTCCTTCCTCATAGTATATAACTTTCATACTTTTATGCTTAGTGTACATCTGTAGTCGGCGCTGATCTGAGGAAGCATCAAGCAGGAAAACCACCTAACAACAAACAGATGTGGGTCTGAAGTCTAATAACAACTGGTGTTCCCCACACCCTTAAAAAAATAAGTCTAGCACATTAGTTAATTCCTAAACATTGTAAGTCTCACCATTACAAAGCCACAGATTCTTTCCGCAGCTCCCATTGTCAATGCATTAAGCGGCACCACCTAGGAAAATCCTACTCTGGTATTATTTGTCACATGGGGCAAAGGCGAGGTGTGGATTGCTTTGGGGCCAACAATACATTCTGAGGGTTTTTTTCTTAGCTAAAAGTTCTAACTAAGGGGAAGGAAGTTTGCCACGTATTTGTGTCGTAAGTTCAACATCGGGAGAAACTCAGCAATTTCCATGTTTCTTAAACAGATCATCAAAGAGTCAGCAAAAACCTCAGAATCTAGTGTTGTAAGTGACTGGACTTACAAGTACATGATTTCCACATAAACGCGACCTACTAAGAAAACTTCACAGACTCAGAAGTAGGAGAAAAATATCAGATGAAAGTACTTAAACCAGTGAAGAGATCAATTTCCACTTCCAATAAGGGTTTTAGAACTTACTTCCAGCTCTGGCGAATAAGGTCTAAATCCCACAGTCTGTGGGATCCCACCGCTGGCTGTCCCCTTTTCTGCTGCATCTACCCACCACCCCACTCCTTCCCCCCACCAAATAAATAAATAAAGCTCTTCAGCAGTGTTACCCATATGCCTGTTCAAAGAATTGTTCAATATTATTTTGGTCTCTCTGTACCTAACAGATATGGCATTAGTTTGTAATAACATATGCATTAGAAAGATCTTTAAAAAGTGAAAACTAAACCCCTATTTAATAAAAAAAATCCAAACCAAACAGGCTCTATTTCCTTGATCATCATGGAATCACAGAATAATTAAGGCTGGAAAAGAATTCTGAGATCATCGAGCCCAGCCTATGATCTAACACTACCGTATCAGCTAAACCATGCCACTTTCTAACTCCTTACAGTATTGATTAAAGAAAGCATTAGCTCAAATGAATCACCTGAGCAACAAGTAGAGTTGAGAACTAGATTACTACTTTTATCAGCAGCAAACCTGCCAGCTAAATTCATTTAAAAGTATGAATATAAAAATCAAAAAGCAGAATAGACAAATCATTTTAGAAATGGCTGATGATAATAAAAAGCTGTGAGCAAAATTTGAGATTGTGTCAGAAATTGGAAAGCTTATTAAAAGCAGCTTACCTTTAGAAAGTACCTATCAAATCTTACAACTACGATACAGGTCATAACTGATAATTTTGGGCTAGGAGTTTTTCAGCAGCTTTATCACAGCACAGTAAGTTTATTAAGTGATAAGAAAACATACACACCAGCTGCAAGATAAACTCATAAACTGCACTGCATGTGGTAGTGATGAGGATAGTCTAGCTACGCTGCAAGTAAAAAAAAAAAAAAAAAAAAGTGAGATTACAATTAATAGGAATGCTTTAAAAAGCCTGTGTTTAAACATTGTTTAAAAAGCTGGTGCTGTTCCACACCAGTAAGAAGAACATGCCATTCCTCTGATCACTCCAGCCAGATCTAATCACGATCAGAATAAACGCATGAGATTGAAATACCTGCTTAGCAGTTGAGATTTAACAGAAAAGGATGCTCATTTCCTTTAAAGGTAAAAAAATTTCAAAAAAAGGAAAAAGTCTTCCAGAAGTGAGGAAGTAAGATCATTTCCTGCAACTGTGTCATACATCCTACTGTAGCACTGATCTCACCTCAGTCCTTTCTGTAAGAGCCCACAACTGATGGCTGAAAAGAGTTCCACTTCTTCATAAACACCTTCCAGTACTATTCCATAAACCTTCCCACACTCCAGACAACTGTGAAAAACTTCAGGTGTTTTTTTTATTCAAGTAAGTCATGCAAATTGCTGTTGAGATGTAAAAAGGAACAACACAACAGTCGTACTTAAGAATACGACAAACACGCTGAACAAGTACCAAGAGCTGCACATGCAGTAGTTACTCTAACCTTCGGCTTTGGCAAGCATAACGAAGCACTGCTGAAAATACTAGCTTAAGAATTACACTGCCCATGTCCTTTGTAGATCTTGAAGAAAGTAAACATTAACACAGCGGGGAAACTCGTTCAGAGACCAAACAACTTACTCCAAGAGTCACACAGTAACACACAGGAGAAAGTGGAAGCAGGGCCCTGCCTCCCTCCATAACACACAGAGATTTCTGTTCAACTGACCACAACTTTTTCTCATTTACATGTGACCACACGCAATTTCTCAGAACTCATCACAACTATCTCTTGTTTTTCCGTGACCATGCACAATTTCTCAAACACACCTGCATTCCTCTGCAACCTACGATGGTACATACAACATGCTCTGCTACGGCGTGTCGCTTCACGCCTTTCAAAACAAGCAAAGTCATCAGCTTCATCTATTAAGCGGTGTAATACTTCACGCAGTATTAAATTCACTCGCATTTAATCGGAACTCAAGTCACATTACATACACAATTCCCTTCTTCCGAACTGACCAGAATCTTTAACGTATTTTCCTAGGTGCCTTTCTGGTTCTGCAGCTTAATCTGAGTTAATACATCAGTATTTTTCCTCCCACTTATTGCAAAGAAGAAATATTTTTTGGAACGGCAAGTGGCAAACTACTTTGTAGGGGGAAAGTTAAAACTGTGTAGACGCACTAGAGAAACATACAGTTAAAAAATACATTTTAAATCAGAGAGAAAAATTCTGACTGCCCTTCCATTACAGTACTCGAGGTTATTGATGTCCAGAGCTGTGCACAGAGTATCACAGAACCACGTTAGGGATTGAAAGGGACCTCGAAAGACCATCTAGTTCAACTCCTCCACCGGAGCAGGACCACCTCGATCAGACTTAAACTGAGCTTCGACAAATAAAACACGCGATTGTGCCGGCATGACTTCATGAATACAACTTCTGAAAAAAGAGGAGGGGGAAAGCAACCCAAAACTTCTGCATCTCCTAGGCACTCCCGGTTGTAACCGCGT
>WEIS01005042.1:0-16407 GCA_013389965.1 Todus mexicanus | reverse complement strand
CTCCCCGGGGCTGCCTCGGCTTTGGAGGGCTGTGTGTGCGTGTCGCTGTTTTTCACCCCTTTTTCCTTCTCTTTTCCACATCACCCCCACCCTGAGGTGACTCCCTAGGGCAGGCGCCGAGCAGAGCTCTCAGCAAAAGCAACCGAGGGGGCAGAAACCTCCTCATTTCAGCTCTTTCTTTCCCCCCCACAGACGAAGGTCGGGGCGGGGGCGGGAGGCTCCTCCCCGCTCCCCTCTCGCGAGACGCGGCCGCGCCGGGGCCATATTGGGGCATCTGCGGCTCCTGCGGCGAGACCTGTCGCGACAGGCGATAGGGGCTCCTCTGTCGCGGCACAGGAGGGGAATTGAGGCGGGGGTGTGTGTGTGTCTCTGTTGCTTTGCTTTGCTTTCCCCTCAGGGGGAGGCGTCTCCTCCTTGTGCCCGTCCTACCTGCGGCCCCAGCCTCGCCTCACGGCGCTGTCCCGCCCATCCGGGGGAGGGACGAGGAGGGAGCTGGGAGAGAAAGGAGGAGGAGGAGGAGGAAGGAAGGGGAGGAAAGGGAAGAGAAGGAAAAGAAAAAAAGGGGGGAGGAAGGCGGTGACAGAGCCCCCAGAGCCCCGCAGTCCCTGCGCCCGCCCCCTGAGGTGAGGGGAAGGCGGAGGGGGTGAGGGGAAGGCGGAGGGGGCGAGGGGAGGGCGGTGCTGCTGCTGCTACTGCTGCTGCTGCTGCTGCAGGGAGGAGGAGGAGGAAGGAAAGGAGGAAGGAAGACCCCCCGTTGCTGGAGGAGGAGGAGGAGGAGGAGGTGGTGGTGCTGCTGCAGCCGCGGTCAGAGCCTCCCCCTCGGGCCGGGCCGGGCGGGGCGGGCTCCGGAGCAGAGATGTCTCAGGAGCGGCCCAAATTCTACCGGCAAGAGCTCAACAAGACGGTGTGGGAGGTACCGGAGCGGTACCAGAACCTCTCCCCGGTCGGTTCCGGGGCCTACGGCTCCGTCTGGTGAGTGCTGGGAGGGTACCGGGGGGTTTGGGTGCAGGGTGGGGGGTGTTTGTTGCTGGTTTCCCTCAGCCCCTGGGTGCGGGGAGCCTGCAGGGGGAGCCGAGCCGGGCTGGGCTGGGCTGGGGTATCCTCCGAGGGTTCCTCTCCCCCAGCTCTGGGACCAACAAGGACCTCGCTTTTTCCTCCCGGTTTGCAGAGCGGTGGTGCTGGGAAGCCGCAGTCCCGCCTGTGGAATGCGCCGGGGATTGCACCACATGGCAGGTGGCACCGAAACATTTTTGCAGGGGAAGATAATCGTGTTCCAACCTCCCCCGACCCTCCCCTTCCCTTCCCCGAATGAGCTCATATGGCCATACCTCACCCTGGCTTCTTGCACTTAGGAGGTGGGGGGGGGTGGAGAGGGATGGAGCTGGCTTTGCAGGGCTGAGGGCCCGGCAGCTCTTGTCCCAGTTTCCTCCTGGACCTGAAAGGATAAGGCTGGGTTGGAGGCAATTGTATTTTTAACTGGGATCTCTCTGGGCAGGGAGGGTGGAGGGCAAGGCTGCGAGGGCTGCGTTTTGCATCCCCTGACTTGTAGCAGTGGCTTTGCAAGCGTCGATATTTTCATTTCGGTGGCAGGTTTATACAGGAGGACTTGGCTTTATTGCTGGGGAATGACAGAATTACTGCAGCCCGCGCCGCCTGGGAGAGTAAAGTCCTGGTGTGAGAGCTGCAGAAATATGGAGAGCTTGAAGATAAGAGCTCAGGTTTTAATGCTTACCTAATGGGAACAAAGCGTATGACAGGTTGCACATGCAAAATGCAGTGCTGCTTTAATTTGTAGTTCCTCTGCTGGAGTATGTTGGCTCGTTAAACGTAAACCAACTGGGCTGCATACGCTGTTTAATCTTAAAGACAAGGTTCTATTTGAATCGGTTTGACGTCTTGGCTTTAGCAGCTCTGCTTTTATCCAGGGGAGCTGTATAAAAACGTCCACAGATCGCCGTGTCCTTTTTATTAAGGAACGTCTTCCACAGGAACATTCTAGGGTGGTTTTTTTTGTTGGTTTTGGTTTTTTGATTCTCTGTGCCTTGGCTCTGTCAAAGTGTGAGCGGAATTTTCAAGTACGGGTGCGTAACAATTACACATCTGCTGTGCTGCTGTGTTGGAGCAGGCGTGCAGAGCTTTTCATTACCATCGTGTGCAAATTTATATAATGAATATCATTATGAGGAGGGACGCAGAAGTGCGCTCTGCTAGCGAAGGGGAGGAGCTGGTTTGCATGTGCTGCAGTTTTAAAGAAATCAAGTTCTCAGCTCTTCTTACAGTGTTATAAAACTGTCGGTAGGTAAGTGTATATAATAATTAACCGGCGCTTCTTAAAGCTGCCGTGCCTCCAGTATGCAAACGCTTATATTTCATAAAAGACACACATAGAAGGCAATTCTAGTGGCAAGATTAATTCATTAATTTTTTTTTTCGAATAGGTGAAAGAAGGGCTTGGCTGCCCCAGCTGATAAGTACCCCTGGAAGTGCCCCAGAATTACGTAACTCCCCACGTGTAATGGGAAATGAATTTGCACCGTGCCGTGTCTGTTTGCCCCTAGATGGTCTAACCCATTCCTCTTCTGCTTGCCCCCTCCCCACCATCTCCGCCGTGCCTGTAAAACTTCCAGAGTTTGTTTTTCACAACTAATAACCGAGGGGTTTGCATCACGAATTTCCTGTTTTGCTGTGTCAAAACTTTCAAAGATTGTGCAACTGCGTTCAGGCCAAGATGAAATAATTTGGTGTTGGAAGCGGTTTCACACATGTGGCACAGGAGTTTGAGAGCGGTCACGTTGCTGGTTTTTCTCGATGTTCTTCTGAGAAAGTCTTTCAGAGAAGATACAATTCGGAAAGGCTAGTGATACAGAAATACATCAGAACGTTAAAACCCCCCAAGCAACCCCTCCTCGCACATATATTTGATTTTAAGCTGCAAATAATGATGTGAGATATTCAGGACATCCCTGCAATGATTGTTCCACTCTGTCCCTTCAGAGATTTTTTTTTCTCCCTGGTGAAAATTCACCTGGTTTCATGCGAGACCTTGCGTTTGGAGAGGACCTTTGCATTGGGGTAATGACGGGGTTTTAACCACCTCTAAGCCAAATGATTAAATAGACTTCCGTCTATTATTACAGTCGAACGTAATAAAACGCTCTGTTTGTTTAGTTGTCGAGGTGAGGCGTTTAAACACACAGAATTTCTCAAAAGTGTGTGTGTGGGGGGGGAGGGAAAGAAATACAAAAGCCAGAATAAAAAAGCCTGCAGATGAATCATTTGGACTACTCAGCTCTGGGCTGTAGGCTGCTCTAAGTGTCTTAACGCGAGGATGACTCGGAACACCTTGATACAGGAACCTGACTCGCTTTTGTAGCCTGTGCGTGTTGAGAGAGGCATTTTCTGCAGGCAGCTTTAGGCACTTGAAGCGTGTGCTTAAACTCCGAGCAAATATTCCAGTGTTTTCGGGAGCATTGCCTGTGTTCAAAGCAGACAACTCGGGTAGTTTTCAAGACCTGTTGTATAAAAACTGGACGTATCTGGAGGTGCAAGTAGGGATTGAGTCCCAGAACTTCGAGAAGCGTCGCTGTGTATCCTCAGATGGATCATTACTCAGTCGGGTGACAATTGCCGTGGCATCTGTTGTGTGAAATGTGCTTTCATTTATTCTTGCAGCAGTTCTGTCTATTCCTACAACAGATTTTTTTTTTTGCACGAGGAGAGTTTTGTAACCAGGTCTACACCAGAACACGTGCGGGTTCCCGAGGTAGCAGTCTTGTAGCTCTTCATGGGAGGAGCTGGATCGTGCAGCCTCTCGTGGTGGGAAGTTGCTGAAAGGATCTGGGATCAATGGGTGACTCGGAGCTCAGCTGCAAGATCGCTTTGCTTCTTGTGTCTGCTGGAGGGAAAACTCAGCACACAGGGTGTGACTTCAGCCAGCTCCGAGCTGAGCACAGGAGATTTCACTTGAATATTAGGAGGAACTTGTTTGCAGTGAGGGTGCCAGAGCCTGGCCCAGGCTGCCCAGGGGGGTTGTGGAGTCTCCTTCTCTGGAGACGTTTCAAAGCCGCCTGGACGAGTTCCTGTGGGACTTGGTCTGGGTGATCCTGCTGCGGCAATGGGGGGATTGGACTGGAGGAGCTTTTGAGGGCCCTTCCAATCCCTGACATTCTGTGAGTGTTCTCACCATCTTTGCCATCGGTTCCTAGAATGCTGTGAAGGCAGACTCAGGATACCCGCAGGAGTTAACTTCATTGCTGTTGCTTTTTGCAGCAGCTCCTTGTGCCTTGTATTGGCACCTTTGTAAAAGATGTTTTTTGGTTTAATGGCATTGCGGGCGTTTTGTATTTATTTGGAGAGCAATTGCACAGCCAAGACTTACTCTTCCTCAGAATCTCGCATGAGAATATTTAAGCTTTTTTCATTTGTAGACTCCCAGGTTCTGTAGTCTTCCCAAACCCTGGGATTTTTCTCCCATTTCAACCCACAGTTGTACCAACAGCGACTCTGAATGTCCTGGACGTTAGGAGGACACTGAGATAATCCTCCTCTTTTTAAACTAGCAGAGAAACCCTGTGGATTTAAGAAATACTAAACCACCAAAGCTTCAGAGGAAATGAAGGGACAACCCTAAATATCACCTTTGTAGTAACAGTTCCTCCGTGGGTTGTTTTTTTTTTGACCGCTGCGTGGCTTTAACCTTATCCTTTATCAGAGCAAGCAAATGCCTCCCGAGCTTGTGTGTCCTCAGAGGGCCGGGTGCCTGCTTCTCCAGTTAGGTGTGGTAGATGTGCGAGGAGCGATACGAAAAGCGCTCTGAAGCTGCGTGGGGTGAAGCAGCCGTGCAGGTGGGATCCGTGTGTGAGGAAGGGGGAATCGTGTGTGACACGGGCACCCACGGCAAAGCCGTGAGCGGAGCTCCCAAAGTGAAGGCAAGTGCTGGAAACTTCATGGGAACTTTGGGTATGAAGAAATGAAAGTAGTGCGAGGACATCTGTCCTCCTGGGAGGCTTGGATTGCTTAGAAGCAGAAGCCCTCGTAGCAGAGAAGTAAGAGTTACGAGTTTTGGGAGGGTAACTGGTAGAGCGGCAAAATAGTCTTTGCACAGAAATTTAGCATTCTGATTATCCAAAGTCTAAATAAGTTGCGCTCCTGAGTGATTTTGTGCGTACTACAGCACCTCAGGCTACTTCAGATATTACTTCTAAGAAGATAGGAGTCGAATCAGTGAATAGTCTCTGAAATAACGGAGTTATTCCAGCATTTACATTCTGGATTCAACTCCGATGAGCTCAGACCTGGAGCTGGAGCTCGCTGAGGGCGAGGTGGATGCAGTTCATGCGCTGTAGCACCGTGGAAGAGGTTTAAAATACGTGGAAGCCGTGATAAATTCTGAATTTGTGCTGATCTCATTTTAAAGGGGATTTAAAACTGGATCGTGCAATTTTTTTTTTCCCCTGGTTGTGTGCTTTTAGCTGCGATATGACCGGCGTGATGCAGCTGTTTGAAGTCGGTGATGAAAGCCAGCTTAGCCTTCTTTCAAACGTTCTTCAGCCCGACACAGCAGCTGCTGTGTCCGTGAAAACCATTAGGCGAGTCACTATATCGGCACGGAATGACTTGGCCTGCCTTTACCGGGAGGGGAATCGTCTTTAGGCCTCCGATATGACCCAGCTTCGAATTCTTCTGACTTTCAAGAGATGGCGAATGTGCCACAAAACAGGATTTTCATTCCTGGGTTTGCGGGTGGTGTCGCTGTGCTGGTTAAACAGCGCTGCCCATCGTGGTTCTCCTGAGGGGTCGTAGCTCCACTACAGCAGAGTGATGTCTCGACCTCAGAAATGGCATGAAAAATAAGGGGAGGTTGAATTTCCGTCGGACTCCGCAATAACTGGTGTTAAGTCTGGTGGTTCTGAAGTCTTCTCTAAAGAGAGTCTTGTGGAAACCGAGAGAGAAGCTGTGAAGGTGGTTAATGCGCAGGGGATCCCTTTCTCGGGGTGAAAGAGATACTGCCATGTGCTGCCTTTTGTCCCCAAAATATTCGAAAGCTGGGGAAGACTCCTCACTAATTCACGACGGCACGTGCTGAATTCTGATGACTAGTCTCATTTCTACTCCGAAATCCTAGGAAACACCTCGAGTAGCATTAAAATATTGTCCTGTCATTACAGGTGTGTTTGTATATTGCAAAATGGCGAAGGTGAAGCTTGAATTCTGTGTTTCCTGGAGTGTTTCTGCTTAAATATCCATATTTTGGTGGGGTGTGAAAACTTGGTGACTGTGTGTCCAGTTGTGGGTTTGTTCTAGGGCTACTTTGGTCATTAATTGGTTTTGAAGCAATTGTGAAGCTGCTTCACTTCATGTAGAGATAGATAGATATATATATGTATAATTTTCCTTTTCACCTGATGTTTATCAAGAACTAGCACATGCTCACCTTTGAATAGAATCCTGAGTTCGCCCTGAATCAAAACGCAGCAGGAAAATAAACAAAGATTGTCCTTCTCTGACTGTCTCCGTTCCGTGCTCTCCCTTGTTTGTTATCTTGAATCAAGCGTAACCTCAATTTCACATCCTCTCTTTCTCCTCCTCGTTCCTTTTTGACAAACCAGAGCTGGTTTAGATAAGAACATCAAAGAGGAGAAGGAAGAGGAGTCATTTAGTTCACAGCTAAATACCCGCGTTTCTGTAGTTCCTCACACATAAGCCCTGAGCTCTGGAGGATTTTATGCAGTGTATCAGAAATTTAATAGTTACAAGCACTCTTCCTCCCTCCTGGCTTTTATTGCCGTATTTATATCGTAAAGGACAGCTGGTTTGAGGCAGAAAAATGATAAATATTTCTTCCATTCTACAACATTTCCCTTTGCTTTGTGAGCAAGACTCATTTTTAAACATTTTCTGTAGAAACCAACAGTTGCGTAAACACGTGGGGATTTTTGAGGGGATGCAGGTTGTGAACCAGGATACCTGAAGAAATGGTCTTGCCTGTGACTCAGGGTCCAGAAAGCTGCTGTCTGGAGTTGCTAAAGGTGGGTTTGAAGGTGTTTATAAAGAATTCCCGTGGATGATTTGATTGTTCTTTCTTGCAGTTCTGCCTTTGACACAAAAACTGGCTTGCGTGTGGCTGTCAAGAAGCTGTCCCGACCGTTTCAGTCCATCATCCACGCCAAAAGGACCTATCGGGAGCTGCGGCTGCTGAAGCACATGAAACACGAAAATGTAAGTTGAAGGAGATGGTAGGAAAAGTTGGTTGATCTAAAGCTGGACTATCCCGTAGGCATCCGTCACAATTGCATTTAAGGATCTTGTTGCTTACGGTTTTTTCTAGCAGCAGATAAAAACCTTGCAGCAGTCCGAGGGATTATGGTTGGAGAAAAGCATGCAGATAAAGAACCCCAGCCCCCCTCCAAACACATAATCAATTTTCAATTAAATATCTTAGTATTTCCTAGAATAATCTGGAAATTGCTGCCTAGCAGGCAGCAGCTGGGGTCCCCTAAATATTCCTGGTGGGTTTAGTTCACAACTGGGACATGTGATGATGCATGAGGCCAAAATTCTTCTCCAGTGCCTCGGTACGATCCCGTTGTCTCAACAGCAGAGGTACCATTTGAATCCTGCTTAATACCCATCCCTTGGACCTTTCTTTTGTAGCTGAGATATTCTCTGAAGAGGAAAGCTTTGAATATCTGTTAGCAATAAATAAATAATATAAGTAATCAACATATCAGTCCAGTTTGGCTACATTAATAAGGTTAAGCACTGAAAATTCGATTTTTGCCTGGTGCTACAACCGCTCTGTGTCTGGCAAGCGTTAATATTTTGGATTAATATTGTGAAGAGCCTGTGCAGCTTTAAGAGTTAGGGGATAAAAGGAAGTTGTTTCTCTAGAGAAGTATTTCTTATCAGTTCGTTGTACCGTCATCTAGCTGTGGGAAAGCTTGACTAGGTTGTGGTTTAAAAATCCTGCAGACGCAGAGATGTTCAGAGGAGGCTTGTTCGTGCTAGTGTCTTCAACTCCTCAGATCTTGATTCGGAAGGAAACTGCTTGGTTTTACGTGGTACAGAGCACCACAGTGCATCTGGAAGGGGGGTGGTGGTTTCAGAGGCTTGAGCACAGGGTGGTTTCCTACGTCCTATATCTCATCTGGTTCGTGATGATCCTGAGCACGTAAACTAACCTGCAGAGCACTTGAGTGTGTCTCCGTTGTGTTTCCCACTCCAAGAGGCCTCATGTAGAGAACACACCACTGGGTAGATGGGAGAGCAAGTGGGGTTGTTGTCGTCGCAGGAAGAAATTAATAAGCTCCGTGATCTCCTGAAATGCTGGGAGGGGAAAGCAATAGGTTAGGAGTTGTTGGATTCTGAACCTGCTGATGTTCACACTTCCTTAGGAGTGAGTCAGTGCCGTGCTGCAGAATAACGGTGTTAAATGCTTGTGAAACTGAGTGGTGGGTGTGGGTGGTTTGATACTGAGCTTCAGAGCGTGGCCAGAGAAAAGTGATAAATGGGAGAAGCCTGAAGTCTAGGCAGACAAGTCAGGTTTTGTCTTTCTGGGCTAAACTAGGTGGATAACGTTGAATTTTTCTGTAAAAGCTGGTATGGGAAGTCCACTAGAGAAAGAAACGGAGCACAAGAATTATTATACAGAGTGGATGTGAATGTCTGGGTGTGAAGATGTCTCTGGAAGTGGAATTGCTGGGACCTGTGTTGAGAGAGATTCAGACTTGAAAAGGGGAGTTTTTCTGGATGGATGAAGAGAACCTCTCTCAATGTCATATATTCATAAAATAAAATGGTATTTGCTGTTAAGAGAAGGAAAATAAGGTTGCAAAGCATATTTCAGTGAGAAACAGAATAAATGTTATCAACCAGATCGCTTTTTTAATGTTTTTTTTAGTGCTCTAAATGATCTAAGTGATGATAAGGTTTAGTTGTTCTTCACACAGTAACACGCATATATCCTTTTTCTCTCTGCTGATAGAACAGTTGAGCTGCAAAACGAGAGGTGCAGTAGCTGCTCCTTGGGCAGAAATGACAAGCGAGAGCGTGAAGCTGTCAGCTCTTTGTGAGAATCAGGTCCTCACTGCGTTGCCCGTTCTCCTGACTTATTTTCTAGCGTAGTCATCCTCGTTATTCATCGCTGGCGTTACAGCTCCTTGAATTTTTCCAGCCATTACTCGGTACAAGTGAAACAAACACAGTCTCCCAGTTCTGATTTCAGTTTGTAGGCACCAGCACAACTGAGAATTGAGCAGGAATCAGGCAGTTTTTTGTGGTGGTTGGTTTTTTATTTAGTTGTTTCTCTCATCCATTTATTTCCCGGACAAAGTTTAGCTGGTTTTCAAAGTAAGCTTTTCCAAACCAGTATTTCTACCAGTCTTTTGTTCTGGCTCCTGCTGGATGCTTGAGGATGCTGACTGGTGTGAAAAGACGGCTGCATATTTTCAACCTGAATTATTTAGATTTCATGACACAAGAATTGAACGTTTGTTTCTGATCTCGTGTGAACGCTTATTTGTTGACGTCTGAATGATTCGTGTAGTTGGAAATGAAACATCTACCGGAGCGAGTAGTTTCTGTTCCACAAGGGGTTTTAGTAACTGTGTCGTGTTGTACTACGAATGTCTTTCACAGCTTTTTCACTTTACCGTTCTCTTTCTAGGTGATTGGCTTGTTGGATGTGTTCACCCCTGCCAAGTCACTAGAAGAATTCAATGATGTGTAGGTAACTTCTCTGAAGACTGCAACAAAACAGCTTTTGTGTCTTCCTTGCATCTCCTAGATGGCTATAGAAATATTTACCCCCTTCATTCGCCTGCCGTCCCTCTCAAACAATTCTGAATCCCAACGTGAGATCCGAGGACATCCTAAACTATCGGACTCGTCCAACTTGTTCGCTTGTGGTTTATTGACCAGCGCTGTAGGAATCCGTGTACTAATCTGCTGCGTTTAGTGCCGTGAAGTGTATTTCATTCAGCACCGCGCTTTGGGACACTCAGCCCTGCTGCTGGAGCTTCGGAGGGGATTTTTCTCCTAACCCTGTTGAAGGGATTGCTTCACAGCCGCTGTGTTTCCTTCTCTTCCTAGGTACTTGGTGACACACCTTATGGGAGCAGATCTGAACAACATTGTGAAATGCCAGAAACTCACCGATGACCACGTGCAGTTCCTCATCTACCAGATTCTTCGGGGGCTAAAGGTACCTGCACCCGTCCTACCTGAATGGTGGTCGCTCATCAGAGGTGGGGTGGAGGTTCTTGATGAACGTCATATCCTTAGAGATTTACAGGAGTCCAGAGCGGGGCTGCTCCAATTCCCGTAATGTGTTGTAGGACAACCTCTTGTTATTGTTCCTTCCTCTGCATCAGTACGTTATGTATCATCTAAGAAGCTATTTCTATATGTTCCTATGGGCAGAGTCTGGAAAATTAGGAACCTCTGATCTGCTCTGACTATGAATCTTCCATCTCTTCCATTTTATGTGCTTGTGTTGTTCCGCTCGTGGCGCCAGTGCTCCTGAGTGTTCTGAAGGAGAGCATCTGCGTCCTCGAAACCCACGGGCGCACGCTCGGTTCCTCCTGCAGCCGAGCTGTAGCGTTTGAGTTGTGTGGGATGGGGTAGGGCAGTACTGTCTGGGGAAGAAATGAGGAGGAGGCTGCTTGGACTGTTACATAAAATTTGTCATCTTGCTTTGCAGTACATCCATTCGGCTGACATAATACACAGGGTGAGTGTTTATCCTAAAATAAATCCTAAATTTAGCCTAAGATTGCTTCCTGTACTGAATCAACATCTTTAAAAAATGGAGCGCAAGAATCTTATGATGTAGCACCAATAGAACCGAGGGGAAATTTTCAGAGAATTATTTTGGTTAAATATGGGAAATGCTTGTCACGATCCTTAGTTTCTCTTCTTGCCTGGGCCTGGCTTGTGTCTCTGTGAAGTAGGTTCTCTGTGCATTAAATAGACATCTAGAACACTGGTTTTGCCAGAAGCCTTTGTGCATTTTTGCTTCTCTGTGGCACCACAGAGGAGAGAGCTGCCTCTGGGATCAAATAGCTTTTCCTGAGTATGGAGAGTTGATATTCACAGCCAGTTAGAATCTATTTTCTATCTGCATTTACGTTTTTACCTACCCTAGACTTCGGAAACAACGTATATCACAATATATGACTGTTAATGCTGATGTTCTTTAATTTTTTAGGATTTAAAGCCCAGTAACCTAGCTGTAAATGAAGACTGCGAGCTGAAGGTAATGTAGTCCCGTGGTCTGACTGGGATTTGAGTGAATGCTTTGTGGATGGCCCTTGGAATTAAAGGAACAGAATAGAATTCCTCATGGAAATACTGCTGTGGCCCAAAGTAATAGTGTCCTTTCCAGCTGTAAAAGGCTGTAAGGATGGGATTTTTTCTGTGTCTGTTCATGTGTTTTTAATGAATCATCACGAAAGTGAAAAGTTGACAGCTTTAGTTTGGGTTTAGTTGTTTTAGAGACAAGATATCCAGAGCTAATTCTGATTGTTGGCTCCTACCAGGTTTAAGCTAGTGTCTTTTACCAGGTTGTGAAATTTTATTTCATCACCTGCCTTTGCAATTGCCTCACCTCTTCTCCACCCAATCCAACAACCACCTGGTGATTTGCACTAACTAGTTCGCACGGTTCCACTGCAGTAGTTGGTGGATGGATGTCTTTTCTGTTCTGTAGATCCTGGACTTCGGCTTGGCCCGACACACGGATGACGAGATGACCGGGTACGTGGCTACCCGGTGGTACCGGGCTCCCGAGATCATGCTGAACTGGATGCACTACAACCAGACAGGTAACGCACAGTTCAACAAGCTCAAGGCTTTTCAGTTCCTCAGTTGTGGGGGTAAAGAGATTTGTCCTTTGTACCTGCTCCTTCCCATTCGATCCCCTAAGTTGGTAATTACACTTCAGTAAGGACGATTAGAAGGAAGACACAGAGTTAGTGTTGGAACCACAGTCTGCCAAGAGCCTGTTAAGAATCATTGTGATAGCGTTCACAACTTCTTGGCTTCTTCCAACTCGAACCTTTGAAGTTGCAATCAGCAAAATATTGTCAGCATTTATCCCCCATTTTTCCGAGCACAGTGGTTTTTAAAGTGAGTGGAGTACACCTGGGTGAGGGGAAAGGGTGTTTCTAGGAAGCTGCTGGGAACACGCGTAGTCCCATAGAATCATAGAATCGTAGAATAATTAAGGCTGGAAAGGACCTCTTAGATCATCAAGTCCAGCCTATGACCTACCACCACCACTCAGCTAAACCCTGCCACTAAGTGTGGCATCCAGTCTGACCTTAAACACCTCCAGGGACGGTGACTCCAGTGTGAAGAAGTGCTAAGAAGTACATAAATCCCTCTTCCTTTTTTATCTTCTTAACCACTTCTTCACCATTGTATCTTCCTCCCAGTATCTTCTCAGCAACACACTTGTGCTGCCCTACAGCCCTTCCAGATCAGGCATGGAAGAGGAAAGGAAACATTGTGAATGGTTCTTGTGCAGGAGACCAAGTGTCTCAGAGTGAATTAAGTGCTGCTCTGATTTCATACTTCTTAATTTCAATGCATGTTCTGCCCTGGAAAGGAAATCTGCTTCATCTAGAATTCTATTATCTGCACAAGTCTTAGGTGATGTAGTTATTGAGCAGTATCAGCTTGTGACATACCTCAGGCTGTTTCAATGCCATGAGACTACTTAGTCTTAGTTTTAGCGATTCTATCGAGACTGTGTTTTTCTGCATGACATTTGGTTCTCTGTTTTGTTTTGCTCAGTTGATATTTGGTCAGTGGGATGCATTATGGCTGAGCTGTTGACTGGAAGAACGTTGTTCCCCGGTACAGACCGTATCCTTTAAAAGCAATGTGATTTTTGAAATGGAGGTTAGAGATCTTCGCTTTCACAGACTTCGCAAGAAAAGCAAGTTCTGGGTTTGGTTGTGGGGATTTTTTGTTTGTTTGTTTGTTTTCAAATTAATGGCTTTTTACTCACAGTACGACGAGGTGAGTTCTCCATTTTGCTGCACATGAAGCAACCCCAGTGTGCAAGAAGGCAAATCTATTCCTCTTTATTAGCGTCTCTAGAATGGTACACATTATTTGTTTCTAAGAATTATTTTCCTTTAAGTTTATTTAAATTCATTACTCTTTGAATCTGTAGAAAATCCCTGCTTGGGGTAGGCTGGCTGCTCACAATCCTCTTGCACTTCAGGTTTCTAGCAAAGGTGAAGCATCCCTCCTGGGCTCTCGGCTGTGTCCTGGTGGAATGCTCTGGAAGCAGTGGGTTTATTTTAATAACTTATTAATCTATTAGCATTCGTACCTGTTAATTCAAATATGTTGGCATTTGATGAGGAGAGAACCAGCGTTGGAAGCTTGTGACGTTACTTCTAGAGAGCGCCTTGATTCCACAGCTATTTTAGAGGGCCTTTCATTCCCATTTTGACCCAATTTCACCTCCTTTTTCAATATGCTTTAACTCGATCCTTTTTTCCCCTGTTTTTCTGCCTGTCTCCATCTCATAATCTCTCTCCAGATTTGTTGAACTTGCTGTGCTCTGCTGTTTAGTCATCTCTGCTCTATTTTTCTGTCGTCAGAGACAGAAGCAGAACTAACACCCAAGTGACTTAGAAGCTAGAAAAAAAAAAGCTGCCAGATTTCTCCCCGCTAATTTAGCAGCTATAATTTGGATTGGGCAGAGCTTCTTTCCCACTTCAAGCGAAAAAGAAATCGCGAATCGATGATTCAAACAAAGCAAAAGTCTCGAAGCTATGATTGGACCCGAGTGACAGTGACACTTCAGATTTTAAAAAATCCTGACGCTTGCAGATAAAACATTTGCTGATAGGATTTGCAGTCTGCAAGAAACGCTTCATGATTTTCTCGATGACTTGAACAAAACAGGTTTATCTGCCAAGCTTGGGAAAGTGGTGGGTTTTTTTTCCTCCAAGCTGTGAATTTATAGCCAATAATATCCACAATGCAAAATAAAGTTTGCTCTTAAGATCTGAATTGTTTGCTTTGGCAAAAATACTTCGCTGATTTATATCTCCCAGCAGACGCTTGTGATTCTTCCCCTGTAATTGCTCAACTCCTTTCGCAAATAGTAGCAACGCTTCTGAATTCAACGCTTTTGCTGGTCTGAGTTGGTTTGATTTTAAGAAAAATAAGCCAAATCCTTTCCCATTGTGGATAAAACTTTGTCGCACTCTAGTTCTTCCAGTTTGCGTGTGGTTCCCCACTGCGAAGAACGGATGTACTGTTTGATGTGAGGTTAGAGCTCTCAGGAGAGCAGGTTTGTGGGTCTGAGCCTAGTTTGTGCACAAGCTGCTTATCTGAGGACCCAGAAATGCCCTGAGCCGCCAACTTTCACTCCAGCTTTGCTGATATCTAACGACACCGAGCACAAGTGAGATAATGATGGTTTCTAGCTCCTTCTGCCTTGGAAAGCTCTTGGAAATCACTCTAGATGCATGATTTTTGGAGACAGTTTTAGCTGTAGATTCTGTTGGGTACTCCTAGGCTCTGAATAATGTCTTGGTACCCACAGGTTCCTCCTGTCGTGTCACTACACAGGTGCTGACATACTGACTTCCCAATTAATATTAACGTGCTTAATTGAAGGTGTATTTACCTTCCTTCTAGTTCATAGTTTATCCAAATCCACTCCACTTCTGGGGAGTTGACTTTGCAACGTGGCCATGTTCTGTCTGTTCAGAAACTGCTCCTGCTCAACAGCTGAAAATGTGACCTTCTTCTAGCTTTTTGGTGTCGAGACATTAATTTTCTCCGCTTTCCATTTCCAAAATGAAATAAATAGTGACAGACTAGGGAATGCCATCGCAGGGTGATCACCCTCCTGGTCAGATGGGTCTCTGATTTGAAATGATCAGTCCGTTTCACCAAGGATTTAGCAAAAAATGGTGTCATGTTATTTATAGTCCATCAGATATTTCTATACATGTCCTGGAGATTATATTCCTTGTAAGGGGCTTCAGTAGAGGCAGGAAACCGTAGAGTTAATTTAATCCGGTAAGTAATAAAGTTATATTCTGAGTATGTGATCCTCAATACTGTCTGTGATGCCACTGATAAACTAACGCTGAATTTAGTTTTGAGTCTAGAAGGACCTAATCCGTAGAAATTCTGAACATAGACATTACTGATTTGAAGCAAGAATTGCAGCTGCAAAAAACATAACGTGGGTTTTCCTCTGCAGGATTGTTACGATATTCCTCACTTTGAACCTAAGCTAATTGAATTGTTCCTATCATTATCATAACTTCTAATGTTGGTAAAATCTCTGCTGGGAGGTGGGGAAGGGGAGTGAGGTTGTGAGGGGAAGTAATTCAGAGATAAAAAAAGAGAGGTAATGAAAATCAGAGTCCTTTGGGGTTTTCATGGGAGGCATAGCTAGAGCCTTTCCTTTCATTATTATTGTTTCTGGTTTATGCCAAGCTCGGTTTCTGTTAAACGTGTATATTCTTAGGACTTATTTTTTTTTCTTTTACAGCTCTCGTTACGTGTATGATTCATACGAATAAGTAGGGAAGTTAACTTTGTTTGACAATTCACCTTGCATAAAATGAGATCAAGTATGAATCGGAAATACCTCGAATGTTTTGTGCTAGCTTAGCCACTTCTCTGTATGCTTTAAGTCGACTGTATTCCCTTGAAACTCTGAAGAGCATTTTTATTGCCGTTTTTATTCAGTAGCGTGAGATTTCCACGATAACTAACCAGCCTGAAATGACACATTCTTCTGATCTTCTTGCTTGTGGTGGCAGCTAAAACAACTTCTGACCTTTGCTTTGCCTGGGTAAGCTCTGCCCCTCCTGCGGCGCCTCTCCTGATGACCATCGCAGGCTGGTGGCTGAAGTTTGGAGTCACCGTGACTCATCAGTCGTTGGGGGTCCCTTGGTGATGGCACTGGGGGGTTTGCATGCTGCGCTTCCCTTCCCCATGCACATGTGCTTGGTTTGTTTTCTTTCGCTTTGTATTTACTAAGTCTCTTTCCTGTCTTTAATCGCTTATGGCTCGTTTCTCTGGGACGTGGCAGGCCTTGTAGGTAACCGAACATTGCAGTGCAGCAGGTTAGAGGTGGCAGGCCAAAAACTAGAAGCAGGGGCTGGGTTTTGACGTGCCTGTGGCCAGGTACCCATCTTCTGGTTTAGCTCAGAAGTCCCTGAAGCGTGTTAGCTCCCAATAGTGATTTTCCCTAGGAAAAGAGCCGCCAGCAAACTGGGCAGCGCTGGTGTTGGTGCACGTGATTTTAAACACTTCTAGAAGAATTTAAATACTTAAGCCAAAGCGTGGCTAGTGACTTGAGAGAGATGTCAGCCGTCTGAAATTTCCACGACTGTTTCTTGCACCAGAATGTCTGAAAGG